>JBBPJU010000686.1:0-18755 GCA_038088875.1 Austroboletus festivus
CATAATCCTGTAGGAAGAGTTGCCAGCGAGCATGTTGTCGAGTAAGTTTTCTTGGTTCTTTAAAGTATAGTAGGTTTTTATGATCAGTGGGATAGTGACTTGGTTTTCCATTTCTCAGAGATAGTGTCACCAGTCTTCTAGAGCATGAATCACTCCTAATAGTTCCTTGTCGTAGATGTCATAGTTTCTTTCTGCTGGAGATAGAGTAGAGGAATGGTATGTGCAGGGGTGTAGGTTCCTGTTACTATCTTTCTGCATGAGGATTCCTCCTGTAGCTCCAAGGGAAGCATCAGTCATGACATAGAATGGTTTCTTTAGATCAGGAATGGATAGGACAGGGCAACTGAGGAAGTGCTTCTTTAGGGTGAGGAAAGTGTGATTTTCTTTATCTGTCCACTGCCAGGGTTGGTTCTTCATGGTGAGGGCAACAAGGGGGTGACATATGTTAGAGAATCCCAGGATGAACTTTCTGTAGAAGTTGCAGAATCCTAGAAATGACCATATTTCTTTTATTGTAGTTGGTGGAAGCCATCCTTCTATGGCCTTGAGTTTGGTGGGGTCCATGGATAATTCATCTTCGGATATGATCATTCTGAGATAGTCTACCTTTTGCATATCGAAGGTGCATTTCTCCAACTTGAGGTATAGTTCATGTTCCATCATCAGTTGAAGGACCTTTTGAGTCTGTTCATCTTGTAGTTCTTGTGAGGGGGAGTGGATTAGAAGGTCATCCATGTAGATGATTAGCCATCCCTGGGCAATATAATTGGCAAAGATGTCGTCCATTAAGGCTTGGAAAGTGGCAGGAGAGTTGCATAGCCCAAAGAACATTACCATTGGTTCAAATAGTCCAAATGGGGTGATGAAGGCAGCTTTCTATTTGTTCTCTGGTCTGATCAAGATGTTGTTATATCCCCATCTTACGTCCATCTTGGTGAATACTTTGGATCCCTTCACTTTATCTACTAGGTCTGATATGAGTGGTAGAGGATAGGCGTTCTTGATGGTATGAGAGTTGAGATAGCGGTAGTCTTGGCAAGGTCTGAGTTTACCATCTTTCTTGTCTACAAAAAAGAAGGGAGAGGCTTGGGGGGACTATGATGGTTTGATCTTTCTGGCTGCTAGTTGTTCATCCAGGAATTTTTTACATACCTTGCTTTTGGTGGGGTTGAGGGGATAGTTTTTTGCTCATTTCAGAGTAAAAGAGTCATCCAAGTCTATGTGATGATCGTAGAGCCTAGATGGTGGGACTTTGTAGGTGGCTTCTTCTGAAAATACTTTCTTGTATTTTTTGAACTTTTCTGGGAGTTTTACTTCTTCTTTTTTCTCATTTATTGCTAGTTCTGTAGATATAGTGGTTTTCCTAATTTCCTCGAAGTCTTCTTCATCCCTGCAATGTTGAATTACTACTTCCTCAGTCGGATGGATGAGATTGCAGGATAGATATTTTACTAGGTATCTTTGTGGCTCAGTATCATCTTTTCTGGTGGGAGTCCTTTCCAGAATTGAGAGATGTCTGGTTGACCAGTGGATGTTTGGGTTGACTTGTTTGAGCCATGTCATTCCAAGAATGATGTCTGTCTTTTCACATCCGATGATGAGGAAGGTTCACTTCTCTTTTCTCCCTGATATCTCAATTTCTATAGTAGTTTTATAGCGTATTTCTCCTCCCGTGTTCTTTGTTCCATTGGCATTTATGGCATTTCTTGGTTGTTTGAGTTGTTCCAAGGGGAGTCCATGTCTTTTAGCAAAGGTCAAGTCTATGAAGCAATTGGTTGCTCCACAGTCTACCAGGGCTCAGGTTTTGATTATGATTCTTCCATCTAGATCATGTATGAGAATCAGGATTTGGATTGCATCGGGATCGTTTGATACTAATACAGATGGAAGTCTAGGGAGTCGTAACACGATAGCATGTCTCCCTTTTAAAAACCCTTTACTTTGGTAATACGAGTGATCATTTCTTTAGAGAATGTGGACTGGATTTCCACCTTGGCAACTGTCTCTTCTTTTGCCTCATCATCTACTTCCATTGGCATATAGTCTTCATTATATACTTGTTTCAACACCCTGAGAAGGTCATCTTGATTAACCTTTTTCTCGCTTGTGAGCTTCTTTACATATTCATCGGCTAACCCAATTTCTTCTTTTACCTCTTAGACTTTTTCCTGAGGTTTCGCTTGTGTTCCTTGGCTATCCTTCTGTCTCTGTCCTTGGAGGCGATCCCTCAGGTGTTTTCTTGTAGAGCAGCCAACCCAATGGCATATGAAACATTGGTTCTCTCTAATATGTTTGGCTTTCTTGACTGGAGAGAGTCTGATGATGTCCACATCCATGGCATTTGGGTCTTGACTTCTTCCTCTATTGTTTCCTCCTCTGGAATAGAAGAGACAATTTCCCCTAAGGTCCCTTTCCCTTTTGATTTGTCTCATCCTGGTGTAAAATTTGTTGATCCAAGATTTCAGCGTGTCTGGTTCTCCCTGGAGTACTATGGGGGAGGAGATGTCAAAGTTGAGTCCTTTGACAAACCATTCGCATAATGCCCCCTCACTCTTTTCCTTGGAATTAGCTGCCTCAAGTTGGAAATCTTGGATATATTCCTGGAGGTTAGCCATGGTAGATGGTCCTCATTTCATATGCATCTGGGTTAGTTTTCTTTGGCTATCCTTATGAGATTCTTCTGATACAAACGAGTTTGAGAAGTCTATGGTGAATGTTTCATATTTGTACTTCTTGTCTTCTTCAGTTTTGCTTTCATGGGATGTATACCATCCTTCAGCATATACTCTTTCTCTTCCTTTGCTCATCTTGTTAAGGCAGGTGAAGATCTTCTTCATCTCTGTGTCATAGAGGTCCTTGTTTAGTAAAAAGTAGGCAGACATAGATAGAATCCACCACTTAGCATCCTCTGCCTTTTCTGAGAAGTCCACTGGGCAATCAGCTCGGAGTTCTTTTGCTATAGACATCTTTTCTTTTCTGGGTGGTACTGGTATTCCAAGGGTAAAGTCTTCTTCTTCGACATCTACCTGAATCGGTTCTGGGGTGGGTGGTCTGCTCTTCTGAGACTCTGGCTCCCTTCTCAAAGTATCTGGAGATACAGATGGTAGTTCAACAGATATATGTAGGAGATGTACTCCTTCGGGCAATGACAGTCTCTGTAGTAGTGATTGGAGGGATGGGTTCTGACATAGAAGGGCAGTGATACATTGTCCGTCTACTGGTGAGGGGTGAATCAGATATCCTAGGAGTTCTGCTTCTTCTGGGGATTTGAAGATGTCAAGGAGGAACTGGGGAGTTTCTGATGGCCTCAGCTTGATTGTCTTGTGGGTGTGGATCCAAATTGGAGTTCACAGGAACAGTAAATCATCTTGACGAAATCTTGGTCTGTTAATGGGTACCCTTCTTGGTGATACAAGGGGCAATAGTTCAGCTAGATATAATGTTATGCTGGACAAGCATGACACCTAGTCTGATCCTTTATTGCAGCATGCACTCAATAGTAGCATGAAGACTAGTAGAAATACGAAGGATGCGCTGCAGTGACTCTTTCATACTGAGGATACTAGACACTACACTTGTGATTGCATAGATCTAGCTGAAGTTACAAGTACAGAAGGCTACCATATTTATAGTGATCCCCTAAGGTATAGATCCTATATGTGGAAAGGAAGAGGCACTGCAGATTGAGATCCACAAGTGCTACACCTCACATGAGGCAAAGAAATGAGGTAGTCCGATAAGGTGGTAATTGAAAGGGGAGGTGATCCCCGACACCTGGATAAAAGATAAGACAATGAGGCCTCCATGAGGAGAGCTGAAGTATTGGTACAATCAACAGAGAGGTCATTGATAGAAGATCTGAACAAGATCAATGACCTAAAATGTCCCCAATACTGAGGCAGAAAAAGGAACTCAGCTTTTGGATATCAAAAGGAAAAATAAGGGGTTCATCATTCAACTTTCAACCCGTTACTCCATCCACTTGTCAGCCTGAGGCTAGGCTGGTTCTTCCTCAAGAGGGGGACCTAGTTCATCAATGTCATATCCATTCCCCATCCATAACCAGCATGTAGTGCAGAAACAGTCTCTCCTATGACTGAGGTAGTCACTGTCAAGGATCATAACAATATCTACCTCAATGCCCCTGCTCATAGATATTAAACCCCTCTTCTCTGATAACATGACAACAACCTTGATGATATCTGAACTCAGTCCAGTCCACATCTTTGGACACTTCTGTCATTTCAACACTGCCAATTCCTTCAGAACTACCAGTGGCATTATCTTGATCACTTGATCACTCTTGACCTTCTCCGATCCCCTTCTATCCCTTCTAAGTTTGGAATATTTCAAAGTCACCTCCCTGAATCAAATAAAGCCTGGATTCCCAAAGACATTGCCTCTTTATATTTACAGTGTTTCAGCCTGGAGTTTCACACCTCACAGAAGTTATTGATATACCACACCAACCAACCATTGTTCATATCACTAGGATTGGTATTTTGTTTCTTCCATCACACTGACATGTAGGTCATCACCCAAGCACTCCTGTGTCCTGGCCAGAACCCCTGATAAGCCCTTCAGGCATACATGATAATCAGTTCCTTTATTTTCAATGTTACTCTGACCTTTGACACTCAGATTATTTTCTGAAGTGTATTCCTTTTCCCCATATTCCAACTGCCCACCACTGTTCTGACCTCTCTCCACTCAAAAACTGGCCATCACACAACTTATGTCTCCACCAAGTTGCACATTTTTGACTTCACCTCTGAACTCCCCCCTTCTGTAACATCTTTTTATCTTGAACATTACTGTGATATGTCCAATACTTCACCTCTTCTCCTAACCTCCCCAACTTTTCTCCACCCAGACTGCTGCCTACCTGGATCACCCTTTGACATCCTTCTTCTCACTCTACCCTATTTTGTTGACACCACAGGTCATGGTCAACCTTTTGATCTACTAAGGGGGTAATTTTCCAATTTTACCCTTCTATCCTTGCTCTTTTGACCCAACTTACTATTTTACTGGTTACCCACTCACCTCCCTTATCTGGCTTGCCATCATTCTATCAAGCAGACATGAACTGTCGATGGCATTTCACCCTGATTTACCACAAAAATATCCAGAACTTGACTACTTGTCATCTACCTAATGAAGAAAACTATTAAACCTCCAGTCTCTACTTGATACACCCTGAAACAATCCTGGTTTATTCAGGATATACCTGTTCTATTCTGGGCTTGATGCAGATATTGGTAAACATGATTCTTGTCACTTGCTCCTTTAAATACTGGAATTTCTACTGACCCAACTTCTGCTTGAGGATATAAGCAAATGTAGTAGCCCCACATTTTCTGTCTCTTCCAGATCACCCCAAATCCTTGGCTCTTGATGAACCAACTCAACTTTCTGATTCAGATCCCTGAGGAATTTATATTTCAGACTTCTGATCCTCTTGAACACCATTGATTATCTCATCCAGACCCCATATTGATGAAGATATGTCACCTACTTCTCCAATCAATATTCCTATTAAACCTCCTGAACTGCTTGACTTCTTGATCCTATCTTCAGACTTCTATGATTAAGAACTCTCTATTTGAATTTTATTAACTTCTTGAACTTTGTGAAAACTTCCAGACTCTGTTTCAGTTTCATGACTCAGTATAAATCACTTCCCTCTTATATTTGGATGTTGAACATCCTCCCTTGATTATCCTCCTTGATTCTTTCCTTCAATTTTGCCACTCAAACAATGCCTTCCAGAATTGCTTTACCTCAGTCCCAGCTCAGCTTCAACTCCCCATCACCTCTGATATTCACCCCTCTTGATCTTCTTGAGTCACCCCTTGTATCAGAACCCCTTGACTTTGAACTTGAGTCCCCACCTCCTCCTTATGGAATTGACATTCCTTGTCATCCTCACCTTGAGTCCTTTGATCATTCTGTCACACCTGTCCCCATTCCTTCTCTTGCTCTTCACCTTATGGATGAACCAACCACTCCAGATATTGTCACCCATATTTCTTAGTACCTTCAGGACCCAGCCCTTGTTCAAGCCTTGAATTCCTTCTGGGATTTATCTTCCCCTATAGCTTCACTCCAGTGCACTTTTACTCAAAGTGTTCAAGTCCTTTCTGACCTTGAAGCACTGAGCTCTCATCAGGCTGCTCATTATCTCTCTGGTACTCATATTTCTGGAATTCTTCATCCATTCTCTCCTGGTCAGTGTTTATACCTCCAGAACATCCACTTAGCCATTACCACTGATCTCATCCACACTCTCCATCAAATAGAAGCTCTGGACTTTCTGGAAGATATAGATCTATTTTTATACATCCATGCCAAGGCAAGGAATTATCCTTTCTTAGTCACTCATCCTTGCCCTTGTTACCCTGACCATTTCATTGGAGAACCTTTTGAGGAGGAGACCTATTCCATTCCAATTCTACCTGAGCATTGATATCTCTTGGTATTGTCTTTGCTGGTGCTTCAAAGTCTACTAAGGGGGTAATATTACAATTCATTCCTAGAGCCTAGCTGAGTACCACAGGACTACTCTTTTTCCTTGATCTCCTCTATCCTTGACCTACTTGTATTGTTTCCTAGATGAGTCCTTTACCTTCCATGTGGATATGCTCTGTTTCTCCGACTCATTTAGCTCTTGTTATTGATGCCTACTTGATTATCCTTTGTCATAGACTTTCCTTTGATCCGATTACTTGAAGTGTATTTGTCATGGATGAGTCATTCCCTATCTTTTATCTTGGTTCAACCCTTGACCCTTCTGACTCATCCATTCCATTACTGTCTTGGCTCATCTATTCTTCCTGCTTATCAGTGACTCAGCCCTTGATCTCAGATCATCTTCCATTCTTCTGGCTGAGTCAGTGCTTCTTTGATATTCTACCACATTCTCAGACATTCTGATGACTCATCATTCTGACTTATCATCAGTACCCTTTACCCTATTCCCTTTCTTGTACTACACAGCTGCTTCCCTTGACTCCTATATATAGTGGCTTTATCTGTATAGTAGATCCCCATCTTAGACCTCCCTTCATAATGACTTCTCTGGTCAATCATCATCTGTACTCCTCATACTAGTGAATCCATTCTTATTCCCCATCATTGTCACCTCAATACTTCTTGGCTCTCATCTATTCTCATCATCTTGCTAAAGTCATTCTATCCAATTATTGGTGATGTTTCTCTGTCATACTTCCTATTGTCACATTACCAATCCCCTCACCTGCTGATGGTTCTCTGTCACCCCAATCCTCCAATCGCCAAGCTGTTACAACCCTCATTTTCCCACTATTTTTCTGATTATTTTCATATCAAACTTAACTCATCTTTTGGACTTAGAAACTTTTCACATTCATGGGAACTACTTTCCCTTTATATTATCCAGGTAAACCCGACCATGACTATGCCTTCCCCTCTTCTTCTTCAGATTTCTTATCCATAAGGGGATAGGAACAAGGAACACATGTTCTCCTCATTTCTTTAATTCCCACTTTTTCCAATGTTTTAGAAACATGCTTATTTAATTTCCACATGCTTCTCTTCCATTTTATGGCGGTGCCATGCTTCTTATGATTTCTTATGACTCAGGCTGACCCTTATCACACAGCCTTTATAATATGATTCTATTTCTCTTTTATTCTATTGGCTGCCACACTAGGCTGTATGCATTGCCTTCTATTTGTAATTCAGGACCATATCCTATTGGTTCCCTATTTAGTAATAGTACAAACATGTACATACAATAGAATAGTATATAAACCCCCAAGATCACAGAGCTGGCTCCCCAGTTCTGAAGTCTTGGAGTTCTCCTCTAAGCATTTTTCTGAAAACTCTGGTGTGACTAGTACACTGTCATCCAAGCTTTATCTTATTGAACCTTGAACACATTGAAGGACACTGTGTGTCACTTCATTTGTTAGAGTGTTTCATTACTTCAGAACTCCCTACTGCCCTAGAGGTGTAAAAATATTCTCTACAGCAGAACAAAGAAAGAACACCAGGACTTGGCTAGAAGAGCAAGTCACCATGACCACTCAGGGTCAGTACTGACTGAAAACCAGAAAACTAGTTCTATTCTTGCCAGCACTAGTCACTGTTCACAGTGTAATAGGGAAAAGAGAAATCCCTCCCTTCTGATTGGTAGTCAGGAAGGTTTAGGTTAAACCAAAAAGTCTACCTTGTTGTTTTTGAATACAGGGAATGCAAACTCAGCAAGCTCTTAGACAGAAGTGGGTCTATCTGCAGAATGTGGAAAACTGAAAGATCATCCACAGAATCCTTGGATTGGGCAAGTGGTGCACAATTTGACAAGTAGAGCTGAAACCCAGGGTAGTACTCCATGAAAAAGTCATCAACCTGCTAGGGCAACCAAGTGAAATCTTGGAAGAAGTTGGCATAGCTGAGAAGCCACTTACAGTGAGACTGGAATGGACAAAGAAGACCTTCTCTGGACACTATCCAGAAAAGA
The DNA here is from genome assembly GCA_038088875.1 of Austroboletus festivus. NCBI lineage: Eukaryota > Fungi > Basidiomycota > Agaricomycetes > Boletales > Boletaceae > Austroboletus > Austroboletus festivus. Next base: position 8,504 of record JBBPJU010000686.1, read on the forward strand.
AAAAATCAGAACCAATGGCATCAAGGGTAGTAATCTCTGCACATTGGCTAGTCAATGAAGGGCAGCTGTGTGAACATCACACCTGCAGAAACTCAAAAGACCATGCAGCAAACTGGTGTTTGCTGACAGAATCAAAAGACCTTGAAGATGCTATTCTCAGATATGTTTATGAGGAAGCAAATCTACAATGCAAGAAATCAGTAGCTGATATATTTATCTATGCCAGAGCTGAGCTCGTAAAATCCTATTCAAAAGAAAAAGAGGGCCACTATCTACCACTGCATTGAAATCAAATCCAAAAGGAATCATTAAATTTACACCCTCACCTGCCTTAGTGGCAAAAAGACAAGAAAAGTCTTTAGAAGAAAAGAAGACTTTAGTAAAAGAAGTCATTAAGAAGGCTTCTACTGAAAAGAAGGTTTCCCCTTCTATTATGGAAACCAAGATTGAAAAAATCCCAGAGTTGCAGAGCATCTCCTCAAATGAAGAAGAAATCTTTATTTATCCTGAAATAGTACCTGAAGTGATTAGAATTGAAGAACCCATTCTAGATATTACATGGGTAAAAGAAGAAGAATCTAGGCAAACAAGCCCTAGCTTCACACAATGGAGGCTGTGCCTCTAGTAAAAATCCCTCCTTCACATAGAATTAATTCTATGGAGGCAGTACAAGAAGCTCATAACAGAGCTATATCTAAGAAAATCCTTCTATTTAATCATCTTTTTGATAAAAAAGGAAATCCATGCTTTACGAAAATAGTAGAAGCCATAGTCACTCTCCAAGAACAGAATCAGAGAGATGTGGCTCAGATTAGAAGACTCACTGAACAAAATCAAAATCTAGAGCAAGGTCTAGCCAGGATTTTATTTAATCTGCAAGATCTGAAAGCAGTAGAAATACAATCACTGCCACAAAATGAAAAGGAACCTTCACCATCTATTAAAAAGGGGTCCATACTTAACAAAGTTTCAAAGAAAAGGATAAGTTCCCCTTCTGAAATGGGAAAATTCTCCTTCAAGATAAAAAGAGAAGAATCTTCCTCAGGAGTCACTTGTTTCAAATGTGGAAAACAGGGACATACTGTATGTACCATGGCTCGATGCCATGCCCCCTCTACCAAAGTGAAACTATGATGCAGCAATTGCAAATTCTATGGCAATCACCATCCAGATTGCAAATTAAAGAAAGAAGACCCTTGTACAATCTGTAGGCTAAGGGTTGGCCACAAGAAGGACTGCTTTTTGATCAAATATCAAAAGCAACATCTTAAACAGTCAAGAACTCCGAAACCTGCTGCTAGAAGGGCAGTATTAAAAGAAGAAAAGTCATTTCTCCCATCCAATTTTGGAAAGAAAGATGCTAAAGGATGGAACAACTCTGTTCATGAAAGAAAATGAACCTCAAGTAGTCAGGAGGCTAGATCTTGGGCAGATGATAACAATGAACCAATCTCATGGATCAAAGCTCAGAAAAGGAAGCACCCAGGAGTATTTAAGTAAATATTGAACAAAGAAGCAAGAGGGAATAAAATGAATTAGGAAAAGTTAACCCTCTTTCAGAAGTTGTTAAAGAGGACAATGTAGTCCCACCTGAGGCAGCTTCTGATGAAAAATCAGAAGAAGTGAAAGGGAAGTGGTTAGCTGAAAGCCACATCAACTCATTATGATCAGAAGGGTATGAAACCCTAGACCCTGAAGAAAGAAGTTTAGAACCAGATAGATTGGATCTTCTGAAGCCATTATCTATAGATTTATAGAAGAACCCAGAACCCAAAACCATCCATTGTGTAGATATGAAGGTTCTAGTGGCCATCAGAAAAGAAAAAGAAGCTGAAAACATTAAAACTGAACCCTCAGTTTTCTTCACATATGCAGTGCATATAAAGGATGAAATCAAACTTAAAGTAAAAATAGGAACTGAAAAGAATTCCTTATCAGAAGTTGAAGCCCTGTTGGACAGCGGCGCAAATTATATATTCATGGATAAAACATGGGCTGAGAAATAAGGAGTTTTCTTGAAGCAACTCTCATGCTTTGTTCCAGTATTTAATGTTGATGGAACAAAGAACTCTGCTGAGAACATTACACACACTGTGGAAATTATTATGGAATATCAGGGACATAGAGAAAGAATCACTGCCAAAGTAACAAACTTGGCAGGATCTCCCCTTGTGCTAGAATACACTTGGCTTGCCAAGCATAACCCTGACATGATTGGAAAATAGGTAGGGTCTCAATGACCTATTGCCCAAGAAGTTGTTTATTCTTACAAGAAAGAAGCATTAAAATCTGCCAGGATGCAGACCTAGATAAAGAATCACCTGAAGAAGCTTGGGAAGCTGCAGCTATAAGAGCAGCTATAGAATCTGAACCAAAGAAAGAAGAACAAACTCTAGAAGAGTTAGTTCCAAAATGTTACCATGATTATTTAAAAGTATTTTCCAAAGGAGAATTGGAAAGAATGCCAATAAGAAAACCCTGGGACCATGGGATAGATCTGAAAGAGTCATTTAAAGCAAAGAAAGAAAGACTTATCCCATTATCAGTCCAGGAACAAGAAGAAGTTTCAGCATTTATAAACAAACAACTTCGAAAAGGATATATTAGACTCTCAAAGTCTCCTCAGACCTTTTCAGTCTTCTTTGTACCCAAGAAAGATGGAAAGAAAAGGATGGTATAAGATTACTGTTATCTAAATGAACACACTGTCAAAAATAATTATCCACTCCCACTCATATTGTAATTAGTCGACAAGCTGAAAGGAGCTAAACTATTTACAAAAATGGATCTTAGGTGGGGATATAATAATGTCTGGATTAAAAAAGGTGATGAATGGAAAGCAGCCTTCATTTGTTTCCAAGGATCATTCAAACCCTTGGTCATGTACTTTGGGCTATGCAACTCCCCTGCCATGTTCCAAGCCATGATGAATGAAATCTTTGCAGATGTGGAAGACGTCTGTGTAGTATATATTGATGACCTTATGATATTCACTAAAACAGATGATTCAAAGAAACACAAAGAAATTGTTAAAGAAGTTCTTTGGAGGTTAGAAGAAAATGACCTATTTATAAAACCAGAAAAGTGTACCTTCCATGCCATGGAAGTCGAATTCCTAGGCATAATGGTAGGAAAAAATGGAATTTGCATGAACGATTCCAAAGTAAAAGCTATTCTAGAATGGCCTGCACCAAAGAATCTTAAGAAAGTAAGAAGCTTCCTTGATTTGGCAAATTTCTATTGCAGGTTCATTTTGGAATACTCCACTATAGCAAGACTCTTGATGGATCTTATAAAGAAAGACTCCTCCTTTGTATGGGATGAGAAATGCCAAGGAGTGTTCAATACACTCAAAAGGAAATTTACCACAGCCCCAGTATTGGCATTCCCAGACAATGATTGCCAATTCCATCTGGAATGTGATGCTTCCAATTATGCAACAAGGGCAGTATTATCCATTAATAAAGAAGAAAAGTGGCATCTGGTAGCCTTCTACTCCCATTCAATGTCTAACATGGAAAGAAACTACCCAATCACAGATAAAGAAATGTTATCAGTAATCCATGCTTTAGAAACATGGAGACATTATTTAGAAGGTGCCAAACACCAATTTTAAATATGGAATGATCATCAGAACCTTCAATGGTTCATGACAAGACAAGATCTCAATCGAAGACAAGCATGCTGGATGCAATATCTATCTAGATTTAATCACACTTGGCACTATAAAGTGGGAGTTATAATGGGGAAAGCTGATGCTCTCTCTAGAAGAGAAGACCATGGAAAAGGAATTGATAAAGACAACCAGCAAGTTCTGGTTATTTCTCCAGAGTCAATAAGAACAATGGTTTGAATCCAAGATAAAGGGGATAAATTTTTAGAATGAATCAAATTTGCCACTTCCCAAATGAAAGAATCTGAAGTTCAAAAAATTCTAGAACTTGGATATGAAGAAACAGAAGATTGATTCCTATTAAAGAAAGAAGGGAAGCTTTATGTATCCAAAAAGGAAACATTAAGACAAGACCTCATCATGTTACACCATGACACACCAGCTGTAGGACATCCTGGTATTGATAAAACTGAACAACTAATTAAAAGACATTATCTATGGCCTGGTTTGGCCACACAAGTAAAAGAATATGTTGCTAGATGCAACACCTGCCAAAAAAGTAAAACTGGTAATAAACCATCAGCAGGGAAACTTGAACCACTAGAAGTGCCGAACACACCTTAGATAGATGTATCTGCAGACTTCCTGACAGACCTCCCAAGCTCAAATGGTCACAACTCAGTACTAGTAGTCATTGACAGATTCAGCAAAAAAGTTGAGTTCATCCCATGCAAGAAAACCACCATGGCCCTTGACACAGCCTGGCTATATTTGAAATATGTATAGACAAATCATGGAATTCCCTGATCAATTATATCAGATTATGGACCCCAATTCACATCTCAAGTCATGAAAGCCCTTTGTGAATGGCTAGATATTAAACCTAAATTATTAACAGCATCACACCCACAAACAAATGGGCAAATAGAAAGAATGATTCAGGATCTTCAGCAGTATCTCCAAACATTTTGCCATGAAAAGCAGAACAATTGGGCATATTGGCTCCCAATTGCTCAGTTTTCATCTAACTCAAAAAAGCAAACATCTTCCAGAAAGACCCCTTTCAAAGTCATAAGGATATATCAGCCAAGAATGGATGTTAAACCAGGCCCTACTAAGGCACCAGCTGCTGACAACCTTGCTGATAAAATAAATAAAATCTTATCCATTACAAAAGAAAATCTTCTGCAGAGCAGAAATCACATGAAAAAGACAGGTGATCAGAAAAGATCCAATGCCCCTATCTATAACACAGGAGACCAAGTTCTCCTTTCTACCAAATATTTAAAAACATCCAAACCCTCTTGAAAACTAACTGAGAAGTGGATTGGACCATATAAAGTAAAAAGACCCATTGGTTGCAATGTAGTTGAACTGCAATTATCAAATAAAATGAAAATTCACCCAGTAGTGAATATATCATGAATAAAACCATATTTAACCTGACTTAATGGACAACTGGTATTTTACCCTAGTCCTGTCCATGTCACTGAAGAATTAGAAGTCAAATATGAAGTAGATCATGTGGTTGATGTTAGAAAATGAGGCCAGAAAACAGAATATCTAATTCATTGGGCAGGCTACAATGACATGGATTATACATGGGAGCCCCTATCTAATTTGGGGAATGCTAAAGAAGCCATTGCTCTCTTCCATGAAAGAAACCTGAAGGCATTGATTTGCCATGCCTTTACTGATTGTTTTGGCTTATTTCACCCCTATGAATCAGAAAATGAGGCTATTCCTCTTTTGGTCGCCCAGGTGTTCAACCCATAGAAGGGGGATAGTGTTACAACCCTTATTTTCCTACTATTTTTCTGATTATTTTCATATCAAACTTAACTCATCTTTTGGACTTAGAAACTTTTCGCATTCATGGGAACTACTTTCCCTTTATATTATCCAGGTAAACCCGACCATGACTATGCCTTCCCCTCTTCTTCTTTATATTTCTTATCCATAAGGGGATAGGAACAAGAAACACATATTCTCCTCATTTCTTTAATTCCCACTTTTTCTAATATTTTAGAAACATGCTTATTTAATTTCCACATGCTTCTCTTCCATTTCATGGCAGTGCCATGCTTCTTAGAGTCTGTTCAGGATGCTAGTTACCTTGGTCAGGTAGCATAGCTGTACTTAGCCAAGCTCACCTAAGTACAGCTAGAAACCACATACTGTTTACACTATGACTAGCTCTGACTCAACCATCTTGCACTGCATTTCTGGGAAAGGATCATGGTTGTGAGCCAGCTCACATAGATGTGGGCAGAGACCAAATTTTGCCCTTTAAACCCTAGCCATGCTTTCTCCTCATCACCCTCATTGTAAGTTTACCAATGAACAACTCCATCATCTTTTCCTTGGCTTTGCTGCTTTTATTGCTTTGTGCAGTTGCAAAACTCTCCAGCTCATGTCTGAACCAACCACAAGGAAACCCTGTGTATCCTGGCCATTTGATGAAACTGTCTGACTGCTCAAGTTTCTCATTCTGAACAAGGCAAGAATGTGTTATGATCCTTGACAGTGACTATCTTGGTCATAGGAGGGACTGCTTCTGCACTACATGCTGGTTATGGATGGGGAATGGATACAATGTTGATGAACTAGATCCCCCTCTTGAGGAAGAACCGGCCTGGCCTCAGGCTAACAAGTGGATGGAGTAATGGGTTGAAAGTTGAACGATGAACCCCTTATTTTTCCTTTTGATACCCAAAAGCTGAGTTCCTTTTTCTGCCTCAGTATTGGGGACACTTTAGGTCATTGATCTTGTTCAGATCTTCTATCAATGACCTCTCCATTGATTGTACCAATACTTTGGCTCTCCTCATGGAGGCCTCATTGTCTTATCTTTTATCCAGATGTCAGGGATCACCTCCCCTTTCAATTACTGCCTTATCAGACTACCTCATTTCTTTGCCTCATGTGAGGTGTAGCACTTGAGGATCTCGATCTGCAGTGCCTCTTTCTTTCCACATATAGGATCTATACCTTAGGAGATCTCTATAAATACTGTAGCCTTCTGTACTTGTAACCTCAGCTAGATCTATGCAATCACAAGTGTGGTGTCTAGCTTCCTCAGTGTGAAAGAGTCACTGCAGCAAACTTCCCTTAGGATCTCTATTAGTCTACACACTACTATTGAGTGCATGCTGCAATAAAGGATCAGACTAGATGTCACACTTGTCCAGCATAACATTAGATCTAGCTGAACTATCGCCCCTTGTATCACCAAGAAGGGTACCTATCAACAGACCAAGATTTCATCAAGATGATTTACCATTCCTGTGGACTCCAATTCAGATCCACACCCGCAGGATGATCAAGCTGAGGCCATCAGAAACTCCTCGGTTCCTCCTCAACATCTTCGAATCCCCGGAAGAAGTGAAACTCCTAGGACATCTGATTCACCCTTCACCAGTAGATGGAGAATGTATCGCTGCCCTTCTATGTCAGAACCCGTCCCTCCAATCACTACTACAGAGACTGTCATTGCCCGAAGGAGTACATCTCCTATATCTGTTGAACTACCATCTGTATCTCCAGATACTTTGAGAAGGGAGCCAGAGTCTCATAAGAGCAGACCACCCACCCCAAAACTGATTCAGGTAGATGTTGAAGAAGAAGACTTTACCCTTGGAATACCAGTACCACCCAGAAAAGAAAAGATGTCTACAGCAAAAGAACTCTGAGCTGGTTGCCCAGCAGACTTCTCAGGAAAGGCAGAGGATGCTAAGTGGTGGATTCTATCTATGTCTGCCTATTTTTTACTAAACGAGGACCTCTATGACATGGAGATGAAGAAGATCTTCACCTGTTTTAACAAGATGAGCAAAGGAAGAGGAAGAGTATTTGCTGAAGGATGGTATACATTCCATGAAAGCAAAACTGAAGAAGACAAGAAAAAGTACAAATATGAAACATTTGCCATAGACTTCTCAAACTCATTTGTATCAGAAGAATCTCATAAGGATAGCCAAAGAAAACTAACCCAGATGCATATGAAATGAGGACCATCTACCATGGCTAACCTTCAGGAATATATCCAAGATTTTCAACTTGAAGCAGCTAATTCCAAGGAAAAGAGTGAGGGAGCTTTATGCGAATGGTTTGTCAAAGGACTCAACTTTGACATCTCCTCCCCCATAGTACTCTAGGGAGAACCAGACACACTAAAATCTTGGATCAACAAATCTTACACCAGGATGAGACAAATCGAAAGGGAAAGGGACCTTAGGGGAAATTGTCTCTTCTATTCTGGAGGAGGAAACAACAGAGGAAGAAGTTGAGACCCAAAATGCCATGGATGTGGACATCATCAGACTCTCCCCAGTCAAGAAAGCTAAGCATATCTGAGAAAATTGATGCTTCATATGTCATTGAGTTGGCTATTCCACAAGAAAACACCTGAGAGATCGCCCTCAGGGCCAGGGACAAAAAGATAGCTGAGGAACACAAGCAAAACCTCAGGAAAAGGTCTGAGAAGTCAAGGAAGAAGTAGGAGTAGCCAATGAATATGTAAAGAAGCTCACAAGCAAGAAAAAGGTTAATCAAGATGACCTTCTCAGGGTGTTGAAACAAGTATATGATGAAGACTATATGCCAATGGAAGTAGATGATGAGGCAAAAGAAGAGACAGTCGCCAAGGTGGAAGTCTAGTCCACATTCTCCGAAGAAATGATCGCTTGCATTGCCAAAGTAAAGGGTTTTTAAAGCAGGGGCGTGCAATCATATCACAACTCCCTGGACTTCTGTCTGTATTAGTATCAAATGATCCTGATGCAATCCAAATCCCGATTCTTGTACATGATCTAGACGGAAGAACCACAATCAAAACCTGAGCCCTAGTAGACTGCTGAGCAACCAACTGCTTCATAGACCTATCATTCGCCAAAAGACATGAACTCTCCTTGGAACGACTCAAACAACCAAGAAACACCATAAATGCTGATGGAACAAAGAATGCAGGAGGAGAAATATGCTACAAAACCACTATAGAAATCAAGATATCAGGAAGAAAAGAAAAGCAAACCTTCCTCATCATCAGATGCGGAAAGACAGACATTATTCTTGGAATGACATGGCTCAAACAAGTCAACCCAAATATTGACTGGTCAACTGGATATCTCTCAATTCCGGAAAGAACTCCCACCAGAAAAGATGATACTGAGCCACAAAGATACCTAGTAAAATATCTATCCTGCAATCTCACCCATCCGACTGAGGAAGTAGTAATCCAACATTGCAGGGATGAAGAAGACTTCAAGGAAATCAAGAAAACCACTATATCTACAGAACTAGCAATAAATGAGAAAAAAGAAGAAGTAAAACTCCCAGAATAGTTCAAAAAATACAAGAAAGTATTTTCAGAAGAAGCCACCCACAAAGTCCCACCATCTAGGCCCTATGATCATCACATAGACTTGGATGACTCTTTTACTCCGAAACAAGCAAAAAACTATCCCCTCAACTCCACCAAAAGTGAGGCATGTAAAAAATTTCTGGATGAACAACTAGCAGCTGGAAAGATTAAACCATCACAATCCCCTCAAGCCTCTCCCTTCTTTTTTGTAGACAAGAAAGATGGTAAACTCAGACTTTGCCAAGACTACTGCTATCTCAACTCTCATACCATCAAGAACACCTATCCTCTACCACTCATATTAGACCTAGTAGATAAAGTGAAGGGATCCAAAGTATTCACCAAGATGGACGTAAGATGGGGATACAACAATGTCCTGATCACACCTGAGGACAGATGGAAAGCCGCCTTCATCACCCCATTTGGACTATTTGAATCAATGGTAATGTTTTTCGGGCTAAGCAACTCTCCTGCCATTTTCCAAGCCTTAATGGATGACATCTTTGCCAATTATATTGCCCAGGGATGGCTAATCATCTACATGGATGACCTTCTAATCCACTCCCCCTCACAAGAACTACAAAATGAATGGACTCAAAAGGTCCTTCAATGGATGATGGAACATGAACTATACCTCAAGTTGGAGAAATGCACCTTCGATGCACAAAAGATAGACTATCTCAGAATGATCATATCCGAAGATGAATTATCCATGAACCCCACCAAACTCAAGGCCATAGAAGGATGGCTCCCACCAACTACCATAAAAGAAGTACAGTCATTCCTAGGATTCTGCAACTTCTACAGAAAGTTCATCCCAGGATTCTCTGACATATGTCGCCCCCTTGTTGCCCTCACCACAAAGAACCAACCCTGGCAGTGGACAGATAAAGAAAATGATGCTTTCCTCACCCTAAAGAAGCACTTCTTCAGTCACCCCGTCCTATCCATTCCTGATCTAAAGAAACCATTCTATGTCATGACTGATGCTTCCCTCAGAGCTACAGGAGGAATCCTCATGCAGAAAGATAGTAACGGAGACCTACACCCCTGTGCATACCGTTCCTCTACTCTATCTCCAGCAGAAAGAAACTATGACATCTACGACAAGGAACTATTAGGAGTGATTCATGCTCTAGAAGACTGGTGACACTATCTCTGAGGAATGGAAAACCAAGTCACTATCCTCACTGATCATAAAAACTCACTATACTTTAAAGAACCAAGAAAACTTACTTGATGACATGCCCGCTGGCAACTTTTCCTACAGGATTATA
>JBBPJU010000687.1:0-18741 GCA_038088875.1 Austroboletus festivus
TTTTACTATTTCCAATATGGACGCTCTTCCATTCCCTGCCTCTATTTTGGCAGGTAGTATTCCGAAACCCCCGAGGGGAATATGTTCTCATCGTATTCCCATTTACGTATAAATAGCGCCTATGTAACTTAGAGTTTCGCTAGTTAGATTCTACGCAATCCAATGTGGAGTCGGCTGTACCTTTGAGTGAAGAAGGTTCTTCATTCATCGAGAGAGTTCTCCTTAGGCATTGCCTAAACCATCGCTATATTGTCTACACGCTAGGCACCCGCGCCAGAGCCAACATCCTTACGGGATTCATCCGTCGCTGCCCTCGCCTTGGCTACGTCGATCATTACGTCGCCCGCCGGCTTGGACTCCACGTCCTGCGTTCCGTATCAACTATCGAGTGTGCACTATGATAAAGGATCAGACTAGATGCTATGCTTGTCCAGCATAACAAAGTTCCTATTTCCACCTTAGTTTTGGGGATGCTTTAGGTCATTGATCTCTTTCAGATCTTCTATCAATGATCTCACCTTTGATGTACCAATATCTTGGCTCTCCTTATAGAGGTCTCATGTTTTTATCTTCCATTTCCCCTATCCAGTATGTCAGGTATCACCAGCCCCCTTTTATTTCCACTTATCTTCAGACTACCCCTTTCTCTTGTCTCATGGGAGGTGCTACACTTATGGATCTCGATCCAACAGTACCTCCTCTTTCCTTACCCAGAATGCCCAGTGGGGTAGTGACTTTACATTCATGGGATTACCTATAAATATGATAGCTGTCAGAACCTATAACCTTAGCTAGATCTACACAATCACAAGTGTGGTGTCTAGTATTCTCAGTGTAAAAGAGTCACTGCAGTGATCTTATCCATTGGATTTCTATTAGTCTTTGCACTACTATTGAGTGTGTGCTGCAATAAAGGATCAGACTAGGTGTCATGCTTGTCCAGCATAACATTAGATCTAGCTGAACTATTGCCCCTTGTAATATCAAAAAGGGTACCCATCAACAGACAAGATTTCATCCAGAAGATACACCATCCTGGTGGACTCCAACTCAGACTCCCACCCACAAGATGACCAAGCTGAGGCCATCAGAAACTCCCCAGTTCCTATTTGACATCTTCACATCCCTGGAAGAAGTGGAACTTTTGGGACATCTCTTATACATCCCTCTCCAGTCAACAGTCAATGCATTGCCAACCTTCTGTGTCAGAACCCATCTCTCTGATCCCTACTATCAATACTGTCTTCACCCAAAGGAGTCCATCTCCTATACCTGTTGAACCACCATCTGTATCTGCAGATACTTCAAGAAGGGAGCCAGAGTCTCATGAGAGCAGACCACCCACCTCAGAACCAGAACCAATTCAGATAAATATTGAAGAAGAAGACTTTACCCTTGGAATACTAGTACTACCAAAGAAAGAACAACCTAAGAAAATGATGGAAACAAAAGAACTTCAAGCTGGATGTCCAGCCAACTTCTTAGGAAAAGCAGAGGATACTAAGTGGTGGATCATGTCTATGACCACCTACTTCCTCCTGAATGAGGATCTCTATATCATGGAAATAAAGAAGATTTTAATCACCCTAAATAAAATGAGCAAAGAAAGGGGAAGAGTGTATGCCAAAGGATGGTACACCTCCAATGATAGTAAAACCAACAAAGAAAAGAAGAAATAATATACTTGGGAAATGTTTGCTGTAGACTTTTCTAACTCATTCATGTCAGAAGAATCCCACAAGGATAGCCAAAGAAAGCTTACCCAAATGCATATGAAACAAGGACCATCTACCATGGTCAACCTACAGGAATATATCCAAGACTTTCAACTTGAAGCAGTAAACTCTAAGGAAAAGAGCAAGGAAGCTTTATGCAAGTAGTTCATCAAGGGACTTAATTTTGATATCTCCTCCCCTATTGTACTCCAAGGAGAACCTGACACACTAAAGTCCTGGATCAACAAATCCTTCACTAGGATGAGACAAATTGAAAGGGAATGGGACCTTAGAGGAAATTGTCTCTCCTACTCTGGAGGAGGAAATGGAGGAAGAAGCCATGATCCAAATGCCATGGATGTAGATGCTATCAGACTTACTTCAGTCAAGAAAGCCAAACATATCAGAGAAAACAGGTGTTTCATATGTTATAAAGCCAGCTGTTCCACTAGGAAACACCCCAGAGATCACCCTTAGAATTGAGGAAATATCTGGGAAACTCAAGTGAAACCTCAGGAAAAGGTCCAAGAGGTCAAGGAAGAAATTGGCATAGCCAATGAATACATAAAGAAACTCACTAGTGAGAAAAAGGTTAATCAAGACAATCTCCTTAGAGTGTTGAAACAAGTGTATGACAAAGACTATACACCAATGGAAGTAGATGATGAGACAAAAGAAAAAACAGTCACCAAGGTGGAAGTCCAGTCCACATTCTCTAAAGAAATGATTGCTCATATTGCCAAAGTAAAGGGTTTTTAAGAAAGGAATGTACTATCATGTCACAACTCCCTAGACTTCTGTCTGTACTAGTATCCAAAGATCGTGATGCAATCCAAATCCCAATTCTTGTACATGACTTAGATGGAAGAACCACAATCAAAACTAGAGCCCTAGTAGACTACAGAGCAACCAATTGCTTCATACATAGATCTATCATTTACCAAAAGACATAGACTCTCCTTGGAATGACTTTGACAACCCAGAAATGCTATAAATGCTGATGGAACAAAAAATGCAGAAGAAGAAATATAATCAAAACTACTGTGGAAATAGAAATTGCAGGAAGAAAAGAAAAACAAACCTCCCTCATCATAGGATGTGGAAAAACAGATGTTATCTTAGGGATGACCTGGTTGAAACAAGTAAATCCAGACATTAACTGGTCAACCAGAGAACTATCCATCCCAGAAAGAACTCCCACCAGGAAAGATGATATTGAACCACAAAGATACTTAGTCAAATATCTTTCTTGTGATCTAACCCATCCAATAGAGGAAGTAGTTATCCAACATTGTGGAGATGAAGAAAATTTTGAAGAAATAAGGAAAACTACTATATCAACTGAACTAGCCATCAATGAGGAAAGGAAAGAAGTAAAACTCCCAGAAAATTTTACAAAATATCAAAAAGTGTTTTTGGAAGAAGCAACCCACAAAGTTCCCCCATTTTGATCATTTGATCATTGAATCGATCTAGATGACTCTTTTACCCCAAAACGAGCAAAAAACTATCCCCTCAATCCCATAGAAAATGAAGCATGTAGGAAATTTTTGGATGAACAATTGGTGGCTGGAAAAATCAAACCATCTCAATCTTCACAAGCCTCTCCTTTCTTCTTTATAGATAAGAAAGATGGCAAACTCAGACTCTGTCAAGATTATTGATATCTCAACTCCCATACTGTAAAGAACACCTACCCCTTACCCCTTATATCTGACCTAGTGGACAAAGTAAAAGGATCAAAGGTATTCACTAAAATGGATGTATGATGGGGATATAACAACATTCTGATCAGATCTGAAGACAGCTGGAAGGCAGCTTTCATTACCCCTTTTGGCTTATTTAAACCAACAGTTATGTTTTTCAGATTATGCAATTCCCCCACCACTTTCCAGGCTCTAATGGATGATATATTTGCTGACTATATTGCCCAGGGGTGGCTGATCATCTACATGGATGACCTTCTAATCCACTCTCCCTCTCAGGAATTGCAGGATGAGTGAATCCAAATGGTTCTCCAAAGAATGATGGAACATGAACTCTATCTCAAATTGGAGAAATGCACTTTCAACACCTCTTCTGTGGACTACTTAGGAATGATCATATCCAAAGATGAACTGTCTATGGACTCCACCAAACTCAAAGCCATAGAAGGATGGCTTCCCCCAACCTGTTACACTTGGATTGGGTAGGTTCAAGCATAGACCTTGTGTGAGCAAAGTTCTGATATTCGGTTTGAAGAGAGTGCCATCTAGGAATACTCTGTTGTCAAGGTAAAAGCAAGTAGCATCCACTCAATAGTAGAACAAGGACTAGTTGTCAAGTAAGACCTTAAGGAAGAGAACTCAAGGGAGTCTTGCAAGGTAGAACTAGACTAAGGTACATGGCAGTGAGAAGATAGACTTATATACTGAGGAGGAATGAGAGGCAGTGCATGAGATACTGCCTTGAATGGAAGTGAGGCTGTCTGTGATGAATCATAGGAATATTGTAGAACATCAAAGAAGATCAAAGAGTTAGAAGATAAGTGGAATGACTCATTGATGACTAAAATGTATAGTGTCATCAGACTGATGGTAGGGCTGATAACTAAGCACAAATAAGTAAATGATGAAGTAAGCAAAATGGCGAAGTCTGAAGAAAGAATTGGGCTTATTCTAAGTAGGATTACCAGAGTAGAACTAAAGAACTTGGTTAATGGTAACTTGTACAAGTGAAATAGTAAAGAAAAGTATACCCCCACAATGAATTGTAACACAACCACTGTTAAAGATACCAGATCCTTCCTAGGATTCTGTAACTTCTACAGAAAATTCATTCCAGGATTCTCTGATATATATTGACCTCTAGTCACTTTAGCTACAAAAAATCAACCCTAGCAATGGACCAATAAAGAAAATGATGCATTTCTCACTCTAAAAAAACCCTTCCTCAGTTGCCCAGTATTATCCATCCCAGATCCAAAGAAACCATTCTATGTGATGACCAATGCCTCTCTAGGGGCTACTAAAGGAATTCTAATGCAGAAAGACTGTAATGGCGATCTACACCCTTGTGCCTACTGTTATGACTCTATTTTATTCAACTTTCATTTTAACTTCACAATGGTCATGTGACTCCTAAATCACATGCTTATGACATCATGACCCCAGTCACATGCTCAGTCATGTGATCTGTACGATTATATCTATCGAAAACCTCTAGGCTTGACACCTACTACAGAAACACTAGAAGGATTGCTAGTCAATCCCTTATCATATTGAACTTAGTGCTTTTCCGCATTCGTGGGAAGTACTTACTATTTATAGAAACCTAGAACCATGGAGAATCTCTCATAGATCTCCTTGAAACCCTGAACATGCAGTAAATGCATGTCTATGCCTCATGTGTGCAGCATACTGCCACATCCATTTCACAAAAGTATTGATTACTTCACACCTCATTGAAGACGCATGTTGAACATGCTTGAACCTCAAGTATTTAATTACCGCAGGCTTCTATTTCAGAACTTCTTATCTATACCTGCTGGTAAACGGACACTTTTAACTTCCTTTATATTTTATATTCAGGATCTAACCCTATTGATGGATATGATCCGACTTATCTATGACTCACCTTGACTCTAGATGGGTACAGGGTATATGCATTGCCTTGCACTGACATGCATAGGTTCCATTTCATATTTTACAGAAACCATTATGATTGGCTGCCACAAGTGGCACCACTTTCCTTTTATATATATTTTACTAAATATATCTTAGATCCCTAGATATTCATGAATATCTTAATACTTTAGAATATTTCTATTGGTTGTTCCTGTTATGGTAGAGCCAAACATGTACATACAGTAGGATAGTATATAAAGACCAGGATCACAGAGCTGGCTCTCCAGTTCTGAAGTCTTGGAGATTTCCCATTGAAGGGATCCCCTATTAGAGTCCCCTTTGAAAGAAGAGGCTTATCTATTGAAACCCTTGAAACTGGGTCTTCTCACTACATCTCTTCACTTTGATAGTGGTTGTAGCTCTGGTGGTTAGACTGACGACACAACTCTTTTAGATTGTTTCACCTACCAATCATCTACACTATCTCCAGCAGAAAGAAATTATGACATCTATAACAAAGAACTACTGGGAGTCATTCACACATTGGAAGACTGGAGACACTATTTGAGGGAAACAGAAAATCAAGTGACAGTTCTAACTGACCACAAAAACCTCCTATACTTCAAAGAACCAAGATGCCTCACCTGACAACATGCCCAGTGGCAATTATTTCTACAAGATTATGATCTTGCCTTTCTACATGTTCCAGGAAAAGAGCTTACCCCTGCCAGCACTCTTTCATGAAAAGACCTACCCTCCACTGTGAATGACAATACAGATCTCCTTCTCCTCCCAGATAATCTTTTTATTTGCCAAATTGACACTGTGCTACAAGACAAAATCACTAAATTATCAGCCTCAGACCCCCTCATTCTAAAAGCCCTACAACATCTCAATGATGGTGTAACTCTCCCCCTCCCTTGATCTTCCCCAAAAGATTGGACCTATGAAAATGGAAAACTCTATTATCAAAGAAGACTGTATATCTCTGAATCTGTATGCTACCCCCTTGTACATTCCCTTCATCATTCCACTACCAGTGGCCATAGCAGTCAATAAAAAACCATTCAAACACTAAGCAAGGATTATTGGTGGCCTGGATTATCTTCTTTCATTTGCAGATTCATTGCTGGGTGTCCTACCTGTCAAGCAAACAAAGTAATCACCCATCTGGTCCTCCCTCCATTATCCCCCATTCTCACTGTCACAACCCGTCCCTTCCAACACATCTTGGTCGATCTGATTACCAATCTACCCCCTAGTAATGGCTTTGATAGCATTATGGTTGTGGTCAACCATGGCCTTACTCAGGGGGTAATTTTCATCCCAATTAACAAAACTATATTAGCAGAAGGAGTAGCTTTCCTATCTTCCACCACATATTCAAATGCTTTGAACTCCATGATAAGTGCATCTCTGACAGAGGCCCCCAATTTGCTTTGGCATTTGCCAGAGAACTAGCCAGACTTCTTGAATATGACATTGCCCTCTCCATTTCCTACCATCTCCAAACTGACAGGGAAACCGAACAGGTAAATCAAGAACTGGAAAACTACCTATGAATATTCTGCACTAACCAATCCAACAAATGGACAGATCTCCTCCCCATTGCAGAATTCCACCATAACTCCACAATTCACTCTGCCACCAAGCAATCCCCTTTCTCTACCATGATGGGCTATAAACCCCGATCCTATCCTCCTCTGGGAAAAACCTTCCTCTCTACTGCAGAAAACTACCTGAAAACCTTGGAAAATATCAGAGAAGAAGCCAAAGTGGCCCTTATCTTATCTCAACAATCTATGATGAAGAAAATCTGATCAAACTTTAAACTGTGGAAAATAGAAGACAAAGTTTGGTTATCAAATAAAAATTTAAAAATCCTGTATATCTTCCAAAAGCTTGCACCAAGAAGAGAAGAACCCTTTGAAATTCTCAAAGTTCTTTTCCCACTTATGTATCAATGGAAGTTACCACCTACCTGGAAGATTCATGATATATTCCATGCCTCCCTCCTCTCTCCATTTGTTTAAACAGAAGAGTATGGAACTCCATTTATCTCACCTCCCCCAATGGAGATAGATAACAAAGAAGAGTATGAGATTGATCAGATTGTGGCACATAGGGGCCCTTCCATGTGCTGACAATATCTTGTTTGTTGGAAAGGATATCCCTCTTCAGAAAATACCTGGGAACCAGAACAGAACTTCACCAACATGGACTTCATTCTGAAAAACTATAAAAACCTCCACTCTCTCTAACTATGCACTAAAAACAACCCTCTACCCAACTAGATTTTTACTGCTTCACCCTTACTTCTCATAAAGTAAAGAAACAACAAAAGAAAAAGCAACTTCACCAATTCTCTCATCTTTCTATTTTTGTACCTGGATGACAAGTTCACTTCTGCCAAAGTCACAAAGAAGAACACTTCTTCTTCTGTAACATTGCCTATTGTCCCTATCATACTTCCCCCTGGTGACTTCACCATGGTGTACTCTGATCAAACCCACATTGATCCCCTTTGCACTAGTCACCCTTATCTTTACTCTTCTGTCATTCCCACCATTTTCCCAGTCAATATGAATGTTTATATTTCTTCTGTCTCAGATATTTATATCATTGATATCCTTCCAATTTCTGAACAATACAGACTCTATGCCCTCTTTCTTGACACTCCAGACACCCTTGAACACCTCCTTAATCACAATGATCTATGGTTCCCTTCCCCCCTCCTCATGACCATCTTCTCCTACCAAAGCCTTACAGTGGTCCATAATGTGGCAGCCACATCACCTGACTTTCCCAACAATGCTACCACTGCCCTTGAAGAGTCAATCGAACATGTCTTGGATATCCTCCACCACCTTAACTTCAACAGAACCATTGGCTCTCTCCCAGCCATCCCACTCATCAACTTCATCAAAAGAGTGTTCCAGGACCAACCCCAGTTTATTCGACTCAGAGAATATTGATCTGGAAGATATTATAAAAGCATCATCTGAGCTTGCACTGGGAATTTCTCTAATGCAATTATCTTGCCTAACTGAATCCCCCCACTCCCATGCCACAGCCCTAGCAGAAAGAATCCTTGTTCCATCACACCTTCTTTCAGCAAACCTTCTGATGAGGAATGAACTGACAAACTTCCACTTCCAGTTTGACCTCCCTTCCTCCAGGAATGACTCACTGATCCCCCCACCCCTTCTAGACAGCTGGTACCTAGACAGCCTTATCCCATCCTTCACTGCAGACTCTGCAAGGGAACTGATCATACCATCAAGGACTGTCAATCCTACATCTGCCTCCACTGCCACCTCACTGCCCCTAGACATGGTCCTCACAGATGTCCAGATCATCCCAGATCCCCAGGGTCAGAGAATGAGAATGGATCTATGGCATGAATCAGGGTTTCAGTCATATGACAGAAGTAATGTTACAATCCTTGATAAGGATTGTCTCAGTCACCGGAAGAACTGTTTTTACACTACTTGTTGGTTATGAATGGGAAATGGATACAATGTTGATGAACTAGATCTGCCATTGGAGGAGGAGCCTGCCTGGCCTTAGGCAGACAAGTGGGTAGAGTAGCAGGCAGAAAGTTGATCAATGGACCCCTTGTTTTCCTTTCGGATACCCAAAAGCTAAGTTCCTATTTCCACCTTAGTATTGGAGATGCTTTAGGTCATTAATCTCTTTCAGATCTTCTATCAATGACCTCACCTTTGATGTACCAATATCTTGGCTCTCCTTATGGAGGTCTGATGTCTTTATCTTCCATTTCCCCTATCCAGTATGTCAGATATCACCAGCCCCCTTTCATTTCCACTTATCTTTGGACTACCCCTTTTCTTTGCCTCATGGGAGGTGCTACACTTATGGATCTTGATCCAACAGTACCTCCTCTTTCCTTACCCAGAATGCCCAGTGGGGTAGTGACTTTACATCCATGGGATTACCTATAAATATGGTGGCCATCAGAACCTGTAACCTTAGCTAGATCTACACAATCACAAGTGTGGTGTCTAGTATTCTCAGTGTAAAAGAGTCACTGCAGTGATCTTATCCATTGGATTTCTATTAGTCTTCACACTACTATTGAGTATGTGCTGCGATAAAGGATCAGACTAGGTGTCATGCTTGTCCAGCATAACAATATAGATTAAACATAGATCTAGTTAGGAAATTTACTATACAAGGCAGTTGTATTTATAGGAATAGGGGAAAGTACTATGACCATATAAAGCTGTTATAAATGAAGGGGGGACTGTCTGTAGGGCAAAGGGTATATAGAGATAAGCATAAATGGAGGAAGGAGAAGATCACACTGGTGAAGGATGTGTGATCAGAAAGGAAAGTAGTCTGATAGATAAGAAAGATAAGAAATAGAGTTTATACTGGTAAGGATGAAGGCATGGATGTGTCACATTCATATGGAATCTGTGGGCCACTCTGGCACAGGTGTGGTCTCCTCAAGGTGGATTGGTGGGGCTTGGATATTTCACCATCCTGGAACAAAGTCTCCCTGTGGTTCCTCTTCCTAGGTAGCTCCTTTTACTTCTCCATTCTAGTACTGATGCCATCCATCCAGATTCCCTCTGAATGCAATTGTGGTGATGTTGGCACTGAGCCATAGTCTATCCCCTTTAGAAGGAAAAAGGGGTCACCTTCCATAGGTAGTCCATATGATATGTGACAATTCCACTCCTTGGTGAATCAAGAAACTATATCTAAGTCTCCTTCCCCTGGAAGAGAGGAGGGAGCCCTTGCTGGACTGTGAATGGGAAGAAGATTCTATCCAGAAGGAGGAGATAGCTAGGTGGAGTAGATAGGTCAGAAATGGGAATAGGTGGGTTGGTGTTATGGTAAAGCACTTATGAGAAGACCTCCAATGATTCCTCCAGTGGGTTTGGGTGGAAGGATCTCCTGAGGATCTCAGATGGGTTAACCAGATCAGTATTCCCTCCATCACTGCTTGCCATTGGCTATGTAATCCAAGAGAGGAGAGATGGTAGTGAAGTAGGTTCCAGATTGCTTCCTTTACCTCTGGGGGTATGTAGTATGAGTGCCTGGTTTTGGATGACTCTATCTCAGATTGGGGGTGCCAAAGTAGTGATGAGGTCAATGAGGAGGTGGTTGGTGGGGATGAGGGGGAGCTGGTTGCCCACCCAATTAAATCCTTCCTTATGGAGTGCCTGTCCCAGAAGAACTTCAAGGTAGACAAGCTTTGAGGTGAGAATAGGCTAAGTGACTGTGGAGAAGGGACCAACATGGATGTTGGAGAGAGATTGGGAGGTTCAAATTTCCAAGTACATATTATAGGCTGAAAGTAAACTTCTTAAAGAGGAAAAGTCAGTTTAGTGTCTTTGACTGAACAGCCACTTTTCTACAAATGGGAAAGTAAGGAGGTTGTTGTATAAATACACCCTTTATATCATGGGATTTCATTTAGATTATATATGTCAGCAATTGTAGCAAGAAGGAGAGATGGCTGCATAAGGCTGGGGGAGAGGAGGAGGCTGTAGAGAGAATTAATGACAATGGGGAGATCAGTAGTTCCTTGATGACCAATAATAGGGGCAGTAGTTGTCTATGTTATGTGATCTTCGGTCACGTTGGCATGCTGGGGTGATGAGATTTGAACAAAGGGTGATGTACAGATGGGCAAAAACCTGGAGGGTTTTCCGGCCCAGGGCTGGACCCGATCCGTCTTGGCAAGCCGAGCTGTGACCCTGTGGCTTAGGAGTGAGCGACGCATCAGGCGAGGTGTGATGCCTATAAGGTAGGAGCAGGTCTTAAGACATACCAGCTAACGCACCAGGGGAAGTATGTAATGGCAGAGAGTGTCGAGTAGGTGCTGGTCGTATTGTAGGAAGGGTGTAAGGACCAGTGCATGGTGGCGCAAGTAAAGGGTGAAGGCATTGCTGGACCAGTGGCCCAGGGTTTTTACTACGTTGAAGGAAACTCCTTTGAGCAGATAATAGAGGGTGCCGCTGATTCTGAGGCTGTGGCCTTTCAGGTTGGGAATGTCAGCAGTTTGGTGTGCAAGAGAGTCGATGCACTTGGTGACTTTAGATCTAGACAGCAGACGTAGGGTACCAGAGGGGTGGTGCCATGTGAACAGGTGCGATGTAGAGGGATCTGTATTGATGCATAGGTGGTTTTCTAGGGCAGTGTGTGGGTCTAGAGGGGAGTTTGTCAGCACTGGTGTGCAGCAAATATCTTTGCCATCTCTGAATGCCTTGGTGACTGGCAAATGGAAGCAAATGACTGGTAGACCATCGTGGTTGGCTGTGTGGACCATGTCATCCCGGGTTATGTGTAGGGAACAGTCAAAGTGACTAATGGCATGTACTGTGAGCTCTCTGAGGCGGGCTAAGGTGAAGAAGGACGTTACAAGGCAGGTGAAAATGGTGGCGTCTCGTGGGTCGTCAAGGTTCATGAGCAGACGGAAGTTGTCGAGGATGTCCAGTGTGAAAGGGGGTCGAGAAGGCCTCTTGGAGGTTTTGGGGGCAAGTCGGGAGGTGCCGGTGAGCAGGGCTCGGTACTCCGCATCGTCCATACGCCAGGGTAGGCCATGGAGAACATGCCAGGCATGAATAGCTGTGCCATAGTTGGAAATGGTGGTGCCTGAGCAGGCACCAGTGCAGCTGGCAAGGAAAGCAGAGAATAAGTTGGGAGAAATGGGCACCTGCTGCTCCTCTGGGATTTCTTTGATGTTGCAGAAAACATGGAAAATGAGGAGGCCCATTTCATAGAGTTCTTGTGTGGACTCTGCAAGTGATGTGCCGATGGTGTGGAGCACCTGCTGCACGTCTGCATCTGCGAGTGGTGGGCCGCGAGCAGGATTGGGCATGCTGCGGGGTGAAGAAGCTGGTGTCCAGCATGCTAAGCGGTGTCGGGCAAGGCAATGGGGGCATAGCAGAGAATGGCGAGGGGTTAGGTCAGGTCAGTAGGGATGGGGGAGGGCTTTTGGGGATTTTGGGATGGGTAGGGGAGCTGCAAAGCACTGGGTATGTTTGTCAACATCATCAGCATGCGAGGGTGGAGTGGATAAGAACATCTTGGGTGTGGAGTTCAGTGATGGTGTATTCATGGGCTTCTTGTCTGCGTGCTATGCATGTAAGGTGGTCAAGGGCTGGGCTTGGGAGTGCATGGGCGTGGGTGGCATGGATTTCGGCTGGGGTGAGGCGAGTGTCAAAGTCGACAAGGAGGCTGTTAAGGTGTTCAGCGAGGGGAACACAAGGGAGGAGCCATTGTGGGGGGCCATAGATGCCGTGGAAGGGTGGATTAGCAGGGTTGGCAGTGCCAGGGACGAACTGGGTAAGAATCCCACACAAGTGATGGGAGGGTTCGGTGAGGATGTCGTGGATGCACCGGAAAACCTCGTTGGTAGGTGGGTTGTGGTGTCATCTGGTCTTCCAGCCTTCCACAATGCTGGAGTTGTCACAGAATGCGATGGCATGTATGGGGTGGCTCGGAATGCGAGTGAGGACAAGGGTGAGGAGTTCGAGGCCAATGGCCTCTGCCCAAGCAATGTTGCAGGCACCCCGGAGCGATTGCCAGCCAGGGATGAGGCGCCAGGCATGCCACCAATCGCCGAGGATGACTGCAATGCTGATACTGGAGCTTGCATCCGAGAAGGCTTGGATATCTGAGAAGGTGGGGGGCAGGGTGATGGGAAGGATTATGAGGTGGTTGAGAAGAGCGTGTCACCACCAGGTGAGGTTGCCAGTTACAGCACGGTCAGGGTGATGGGGTAGAAAGGGTTTGCAGTTGCATACTGCTACCATTCGCTCCAGGCCCATTAAATATGCATGACCATGCAGTATCAGTGTGGATGCATATAGCAGCTTACCATAGAGTTGGGTGACATCCTCTAACACATGTGTTGTGTGCAAGAGCCAAGAGTCTATCGCTACTATGTATTTAGACATCTTGGCCTTGCTTAGGGAGACTGATTCAGTGTTGAGGTTCCAGTCGAATCTGATGTATGTGGCACTGTGGCTGAACAGCTGGTCTTTGGATGATTTCCAAGGAATGCCGAGTTTGGTTGAGAGTATGTTGATGTCTGACATGCTGTATGTGAAGAGTGCATCATGGTCTGAATGAGAAGAGAGACATAAGTGGTCCACTAAGGGTGAGGCACAGTTCTCATTGAATTCCTCATGCGATCCATCTTGGAGAGCACGGCCGCAGTACCAAATGCGTCCACCTTGATGGACAGCTCCATTTGGGGTGATATCATGATGCCAAGATGCACGGGACTGGTTGTAATCAGTTAGATGTGCAGTACGAATATGGAAGAAAATGTGGTCATCGACCCATTTGTCCACTGGACCTAGGCCATGGTGTCGCATGATGGTTATTGCTGCATCTGCCAGCTGACCATAAACACCAGCTGAAGGTGTGGCACCAAAGGCCAGGCATGTGTCAATGCAGGCTTCTTGTTCCAAAATATGCACCACTGCTACAGGCCACTGGGAAGGATGAAGGGGAGTAGTGTGGTAAGCTTCAGCAACATCTCTGGTTGCTACTTCTAATCCTGGAGGAAGGCGGGAAGCTAGGAGATAAACTGTGGAAAATTTACCCCAGGTTGTGGGGAAGCATGAGGGATCTATGTGAGAGTTTATAGATGGGAACAGATAACAAGGGGAGGGGTTGTTTGGAAAAGAGAAATTTTGGATGAGGTGAAATTTACCCAGCCAGCCAGCCTTAGGTATTAGAGATAGTGGAGAAGATTGAAATGGGCCAATTAGGGAGGATATAGTTGTAAGTGGAAAGGGGCCAATGTATCTACCTTTGGAGATCTCTTTAAGTATGATTTCGTGGAAGGCAGCGGAGTACATATCAACAGAGATGGAATTAGGCAGAGACTGGGTGTCAGAAATGGGGGGGAAATGAACATGGAAACCATATCATAAACCTGAAAGAATATCTGCAAACATTGGCAGTAGGCCTGCTTTAGATAGCTCGTACTCCCAGGCATCAACCTTGTAGGGTGTGAGCGGGAGACACTTTCTGTGTTCGAGGGCAGTTTTGGGCTCCATGGGTCGCTGAGCCACATCCAGAACATAGGTGGGCGTGGCTGTGTTGTTCAGAGCAGCCCTCAGTGTGCTGCCAGCAAGAGCAGAGTCACTATTCAGTTTGGCAGGCAAAAAGGGCTTGGTTGATGTGCTTTGCATAGGTATCATGCTTGCCATCCCATATTTTTTCTCGATTACACTCTGTGACTGGTCCTGTGTGACCATCCGTGCTGAGGCAAACTGCACAGGCTGGGAGGGTACCTTCTTGGCCAGCTGGGGGCTGAAAGGACTTGAGTCGCTTGGACTGGGGGGGAAGGTTGTTCGCTGGGGAGGCAGGTCATTTGGGCAGTCCTGGTGGGCATATAGCTAAACCAGTTGGAGCTGGGAGCCATTGTGTGTTTTGAGCCATTCGCGCTGAAATCTGCGCCAGCAGGCAGAGGCGTAGGTGGGGCATGGAGCTGTGGATAGGCATGAATCCCGTGTGTGTATGGGTGGGCCAGGCCGCTGGGTGTCGGATCGGTGTGTATTGATCATAGTGGGCATACAGCCACAGAGAAGTGCATGGCACCATGTATACACCCACACAAAGAGGGGAGGGGGGGGAGGGAGGGAAGAAGAGGGTGGGGTGGAAAGAAGAGAAAAAAGGTGGGGAAAGTCATGGTGAGGATAAGGTCCTGATGTGTGCATTAAAAACTTACCAAGTGTAAAGCGCTGATTTGTGCCACTGCTGCTTTGTGTGTGAGCTCTGATCAGATCTTTTCAAGGAGGTTTGTATTGAGGTATGCCAGGTTGAAAGAGGCTGGAGTCCTCAGTGTGTTGTGCCATTGACAATGTATGCATGCTTGGTAAACTAGCAGGGATTGCCACAGGATGTCATCAGAGTCATGATGCCACTCATGGCCTGAGAGGGCTAGCCAGAGTTTCATGTGGGCATCAACTCGTTTGTCATCCCAGCCATTCTCTCTCATGGTGTCAAGCAGTCAGTAAGCTGCTTCATCGAATTGTTCCCATGTGAGGTCATCATCTTCGATAACTGCAGATCCAGCCCGGGCTGCAACCGCTAGTATAAAATGGTGTATACCATCGTCATCAGGAACCATTGCTAGGGCTTCATTGTTGATTGATCAAGCAAATGACTCTGAGTCTGCTAGTCCACGGTTCGTGAAGAAGTAGAGCTCGCAATATTCTCTGTGCTGCAACTTGTGCACTGCAAGTGGGGAGGGGATGATCAGCTTGGTGGAGGGAATGGGTATGTCTGGGAAATCAGCAAATTTGCTGGGGTACTTTTTGCACTCTTCTTTGAGAGTAGCGGCTCGTTCGGCATCACCTGCAAGCACACAAGCTTCCTCTTCACGGGTTCATTGGGCAATGGTTGCCAAATGGTCGGCTTCTTCCTCCTGTTCTTGCTGGGTCCAGTCTAGGTGGTCTATGGTGTTCTGGTCTGACCAAAGTGCAGTGAGGCGCTGGGCTGCAGCTTCATGAGTGATTTGAAAGTCATTGACTAATCGCTGGCACATGCCAAGGAACTTGGGGTCAAGGAAGTCAGGCAGCACTGCATGATGGGGGTTGACACTGTTGGGCATGATGTGAGGAGAGGTTGAAATATGGGGTATGGAGGTTGCAATGGATTGGGTAGTGAAGGGCAGTATTGAGGCTCGGAGGGTGCTATGAGGAGAAAGGATGCAGGGCTGAGTCGGTGCAGATAAGTGAAGGGATCGAAAGGGAGTGGAACTCAGAAAGTGAGTAAATGCAAAAAGACTGGATCGAACAGTACTATGAAGAGACAGACTATGGGAGTTACTTTGCTAGCGGAGGGAGGAAGAGAGAGCACTGGCTCTCTCCACTTCACACACATAGACTAAAATCTACGCTGCTTCACTTGCTCAGCTCGCATAGCCTCTCATCTCTGCAAAACCACCAGTGTTATCCAATATAAGAGTCTAGGTAGTGTATGCAGCATTCTTTTTCTTTTTGCTTTTCTAGGGAGTTGGGAAGATAGATGGCAGAGATGAATTCAGTGTGATATTTTCTGTTGGAATCTTTGAAGGTGGATTAAGTGGGGTAGACCATGCTGAAACATCCTATAAAAGGTGATGGGCCATTTTATACATTGTCAGGATTTTATCAGCATGGGTGAAATTGATTTCCAGTTCTTATATATTCTCAGAGTGGAGGTAGTTCTTCCATTTAACCAGATGGGAGAGTGGGAACTTATCTCCTTTGTGCAAGATAATTTGTTCTATCTTGCATTCCAGTTTCTCCTCAAGTTCAAGGTTTTCCTTGGTGGTAGTTGATCCATAATTATCAGTCTGGGAGAAAGGGAAGAGGAGCAAGGCATAGAATATATTATGGATTATCCAATGCTCTGGAAGGAGCAGTTCAAATGCAACTGGGTTGACCACTTTTAGAACTTTAAATAGTCCTACTCTTTTGGCGAGCAGTTTTTGGAGTTCCCCTTTCATTTTAAGATTTTTTGTTGACAACCAGACCAGATCTCTTTTTTTATATGGTTGGTATTTTGTGGGTTTTTGTCTCTTTTTATATTCTGTCTGGGTGAATTCTATAGTGGCAGATGATTCTTTCCATGCTGTTCTCCATTCATCAAGCTTGTATTGTACCATAGGGATGAAGAAGTGGGTGATGGATGGAAATTCTCAGGAAGAGAAGTCTGTTATGAGGAGGAAGGAAGACATTTGGGTGGTGGAGTGGACAGCTGAATTATAGGCAAATTCTGCTATGGGGAGTAGGTCTTTTCACATATCTGGGTTCTTGTGACAATATATTCTTAGGTAAGTTTCTAGTTCCTGGTTAACTCTCTCAGTTTCTCTATCAGTTTGAGGGTGATAGGCAGAGGATAATTTCAGTCATAATTTAGTAGTTGTCCCATTTCCTTTGCAAAAGAACTGGCAAACTGGGGGCCACAGTTGGAGATAATGGAATCATGGAGTTCAAATCTGGAGAAAACATGTCTAAGGAACAGTTTTGCAATTCCCTCTGTGATTACCTGTTATGCTGGACAAGTGAGACACCTAGTCTGATTCTTTATCGCAGCACACACTCAATAGTAGTGCAAAGACTAATAGAAATCCAAGGGATAAGATTACTGCAGTGACTCTTTCACACTGAGGATATGTACTAGATGTTGCGGAATGCGAGACATGAAGTCCGAGTCGCTCGGCAATCAGCTGATCAAAGCTCTCTATCTGCAGCCCATACCTTAGGTACATGGCAAGTACAGATAGACGTGTGGTGGCGGCCTCGTGGAATAGGACAAGGCGATAGTTCAGGGTCTGCCTGAATAGAACTCTCTCGAGTAAAGGTAAACCGTCCACCTTTACAAGGTACAGCGTAAACCTTTATGTAAGGTTGTGTAGAATTTAGCTGGAGAGCTATCTATCATACAAGGGCGCTTATATACGTAATTACTGGGGATGGGAATTCACTCCTAGATTGGATGATCGATCCGATTAGGAGTGGGTCCACTTTCCAACCAGGAGTGGAGAATGGAAAGCATCCTGAATGAGAATAATCTTTAATTAATCATGCACTGCCTGAATAGAAGGAGAAGGGCAGTGCATGGAACCCACTCCTAATTGAGGAGAAGGTTCAAACCTAATCTCTAAAGTGGACACGTCAGACTCAGCGGAAGAAAGAAGGGGTAACATCGCCTCCGGATGCTATGTGGAGTAGGTATGGGTGAGGTGATGACTTGCCGTAACTGAGAGTGAGAATGTGTATCCTAACTGAGAAAGGTAGAAGCCCTTCGGGGCAAACTCTAGGTAAAGGTGAAGAAGAGAGAGAAATGAATAGAAATGAAAGACAGGGAGAGAGCTCCCTCATAGGAATGGGAAGGGCCGTTTGGCCCTGAGGAGGAAGTTGGCAAGCTCCTCAGCATCCCAAGTGAACCACTCGGGGTTCCCTGGCGGAATGTTCTCCTGGTTCTCTGGTAAAGGAGGGGAGGCGTTCCATACCTCTAGTGACTCCCCCCATGCTAACCCACTGGAGAAGTCATCGTCTACATCCATTGGCTGCCCCGTAGGAAAGAAAGAAAAAGACGGTGCCTCCAACTTGTTGGGGTATGGAGTTGGAGGCCTCACCCATCGTTCCGTAACATTACCCTCCTCCTCTGGGTAAAGGGGATGATTCCATTCATCCACTACCTCGTTAAGCCTGGTGACTATGGATGACAAGGGGACAGTCACTTGCAGCATGTCCAGGGCTAATCTCATGGCAGTTTGGGCAGGAGTAGAATGGGCATCGCCAGTACAGGAGATGTTGTCCTCCACATTCGGGGCAGGACTGGGGGAGAGACGGGGTGGCGAGGGAGGGGCATCTGTAGGGGGGATGGTGAGGGGCGCATCGGGAGCAGAAGGGGCAAACCTCATGGGGATAGTC
>JBBPJU010000688.1:0-18736 GCA_038088875.1 Austroboletus festivus
CATGGCTCGTATAATGTTCTTGCTCAGAATGGCCTATTGAAGCAAAAGGTTAACTTTTGTTAGATGGTGCGATCGAGCCATACCCAGGCGAAGCGTGCAGTAGTATTGACAACCCGCACACCTGTTCATACATTAGCGATAAAGCAAACACATCGTCAAGTCGGCGAACCTCTCTTTACAATAATGGAACACATTCGGATCCAAACTATGATCATGCGAGCCTTCGTGTCCCAACTTGCCCGGAGGGATGAGCTTGACACATTTAAGTCGTCTTGCGACTTGGTATCATTGTTAATGTGATACTAATCATCGATCCACGAAAAACTCACCTTGCGAATACTGTATTCGCCATATCACCTTATGCCTGAACTGTATTAAAGAAAGAAAGACATACCCTTGTGTACTGGAAGCATTCATGCATTCCTTTGAACGTTTCCTCAATCGACTCTGGAGTTGTGTCGATTTGGCATACGCCAGGAGCGCTGCACTCTCTCGGGCAATTATGAGGTTTCCTACAGAGAATATGATATTCAAGTTACGAGACATACTACCCACCAACTTTTCACGTACCCGCAAAGGTGGATTGCGTCCTCTTCCATTGCGTGCAAATGATTCGTGCTCGAGCATGTTCGTTTGCAAAGTTGGCAAGGCACAGGACAATACTGCGCATCACATTGGTGCTTGTCGTGCTCAATGTCGCTGAAAATGGCCGCGATTAGTGTTGGCTTTGAACACTAAAAAGAATACGTACACTGAGATTTTGCACCTCCCTTTACACCTGAACCATCCATCCGGCGTCACGGTGCTGAGATCGCAGGACTGAGGATGTGCATTAGTACACATCACTGCAATAAGCAAAAAAGTAGCAATTACCTCGCCGCAAGCGTGCGTGGCTGCTGCACACTGGTGGTCATCATCTTCATGACCGGAGACCTTGAAAGTCATCAGTGACTAGCAAACGCAGAACTCGACCACCATCCTACTTTGGCACATCCTTCGAGACACCCATTTTTCCCCAAGAGTTTGCATCGCGCACCACACAAGTGGACATTGACTGAGCATCTGCAGTAGACAACTATGTTGTCAGTCGCCCCAGATCTGATAAGGAAGGCTACTTACATGTGCTTTCCTGAATGGCCGGCACTACATAGGGAGATAGTGGTCGTCGATCCTAACTCACGTTCAAACAAGATACTACTTACGTCATAGTGCATTTACTCGCTTTTCCTTCCTCTGCTTCAGCGCAGTATTCACACGAGTGTGTACACACATGCGTTGTCTTGCAATCATGGTCATTGTCGTGGAATCGATTCTGGATACAGAACAACTGGCAAGACGCGCACTGCATCCGACAGAGTTGTACGCTGCTCTTCAAATCGATCACCGCGCTTTCGAGCATCCGCTGCAGCTCCGTCACACTCGCGTGACCAGTCTGGAAACGAGTCAAGTTGGACTTGACCCATGCGCGTACGTGGTTGATGCGCATTTCCACCAGATCTTCCAGGTACTGAGCGAGCTCCTCTGCCCACTGAGTATCGGGAATGAGCTGGCGGGATTCAAGACCGTCCCAGTCTGCAAGGAGCGCGTCCAAGATATCTTCCTGACTCATGGTTTGCGAGTGCTCCACGTTGGTAACGAAGAAGCGAGCGTCGGTATCTGCGGAATCTATCGGTATATCCGTGTCGAGGTTCTAAGTGACAAGCCATGTTAGCGGCATCCTCGGGGTCACGCGAAATATTTTGGGACTAAACCTTGAGTAACTCAATCTCGGGTTCCATGTCCTGCATACCAAAGGCTAGGGCAGTTGGTAAGAGCGTGAGCAACAACTGGGCGCGATGTGCAGCCATGGTTTCTAGAAAACAATGAACAACCCGGCTACACCAATCAATGGGACCATACGAGAAAGTTGTCCCCAGTCATTCGCCTAGAAAGGCGTCAACATCAGACGTCTAACAGTCCAACCTCGACAAGTCTCACCTTGAGTTTTGCCATCAGCGTCTTCATGAGATGCAAGAACTCTCCTGCTGCCTTGTGAGTCACAGCTTGTCGATCAAGACGCCTCTTGAGTGTCGGAAACAATTTGTAGAATTCCCGCGACTCGATAACGGGCCTTTTCATACAAATATTGTACTTTGTACTCTGAAAGGTGGATACTGTCTCTTACCAGGGAATAATGTCAAGTTTGCCGCCATGTAGACGGGTGATAAAGTTGGCATCTTGCTCTTCTTCGACTATTTGCTGGAACTTGAGCGAGAACCTGAACCGATCCCCGTCACAATCTGACACGATACATATCTTAGTCGGGCACTCACTCTCTTGCGATTTCTGCCTTGTCCGAATCGACGACGTCCTTGATGATAATCACCAAGGTAGATTGGAAAAGCGACGGATTCGCGACAGGATCCAAGACCGTCGAACTAGATTGGAACGATTGAAAGAGCCCGGTGATATCACGGCTGAGAGCAAAGTTGTTACGGAAAAGGACCTAGGGAATCAAAGGTGAACGCAACAACTTTGCCATGGAGAAACAGAAACGCACTAGATTCGAAATCGCCGTGTTGAACAACACAAGAAGAGTGTCCTCCTGCGCCGAACGCTCTATACTGTGTACACCTG
The DNA here is from genome assembly GCA_038088875.1 of Austroboletus festivus. Classification (NCBI taxonomy): domain Eukaryota; kingdom Fungi; phylum Basidiomycota; class Agaricomycetes; order Boletales; family Boletaceae; genus Austroboletus; species Austroboletus festivus. The sequence continues at coordinate 2,617 of JBBPJU010000688.1, forward strand.
CAAACGTATCATCGAAACAAGTCACCAATGTCAAACCTGATTACCGTTATACCTTCAAAATCGAGCGCGACGATCAACGCCTCCTTGGTCGGAGTCGCAGACATCCAAACACCTTCCGTCGTCCGCATCGCTGATCCCGCAAATGACGTGTCAGCAAGGTGATTGAGCGTGAAACTTTTCCCGACAGACTGTTCTCCCATGGAGGACACGACTCGGACAGGCTGGGAAGTATCAACCTGAGTATACAAGCAAGTTATCTATAGGCATAGTAGTCGTACCTTGTCTGCCATGTAAGACTGGAATATGGACTCGTACCACCCGAACGAGATCGAATCGACAATTTTGTTGATCTCAGCACCGAGCAGCGACTTTTCGACTTCGGCGGAGTACACGCCGTCTTTTAGCGGGACGAACCGATTGTCTCTGGCGAGCGCCAGATGAATAGGGATAAGGCAAAGAATATCGACGACCCATTCTCCAGTATTGAAGAGGGATACATTTGTCCAATCTGCAGTGAGAGCATAGTCGCTTGCGAAGCTCTCAAAAGTCGTTGCTGAGATGTTGAGGGTGCTAAGCCTATCTCCGGTCGGCTTCTTCGATGCCTTTTCAAATGTCTCGATCATGTCAGCAAAGTGGGCTTGGTAACGGTTATGATCACGATCGGTGACGAACAGAATGGACCGCTGGCAGCGATCACTCGAAGAAATAGTCGCACGCTGGACGGCTGGGAGGACAGGGAAACGTGTCCACACGTCGGCATGACAGTCCATGACGCAGTTGTGTGCCGTGAGATGCGCGTCTCGCGACAATGCGCCTCGGCCGTCCTTTTCCCGGAACATAAACTCGGTCACCTTTCGGGTGATGTCGAGCGCAACAGAGTTGCATGTGTGATCTGACAGGTCGAGCTTCAAAAGGTAAACGGAACTTCTTCGAACGATCGAGCTGATGACTAGTTTGTTCCTGCCCACCCAATCTGCCAGATCAAGTGGGACCCCAGCGGTGGACCCAAAAGTGCTCCAGTGGTAAGCCACGATGGAAGTAGAAGTGCCATCCGAGGTAACGATAAGGAAGCAGGAACCGTCTGGGGAAGAGAGAACGTCAGTCGGGATGTGCTGAAGATCCAGCGAAGCTGGCCTGAGAATTTGTTAGGGTCATGTCAGGAATCTCGATCGCCAAGGGTTCATACCGAGGCTGCATAGTGGTGAGAGAAAACACTCGGGCGATAGCTTGAGAGTCGATGAGCAGAAGTTCTTCGCTTCCCGAGGTGAAGCTTGCTTTCTTTATTGTCGTCCCCTCACCATACCACGAATTAAGGTTAATGGCACTTCCAGACGAGGTAAACCCTCGGCTTTCGTCATAGACAAAGACATGGAGTTGTAACTGAGTGGTCTTCAATTCCTGCAAAACGCTCGAATCTCAAGAGACTTGCTTACTTTTTCGCAGGAAATCAGGGCAAGCATGGCTTGGGATTCGTCAAATGCCAGCAAAAAATCCTCGCCAATCTTATCCCGGTGAAGCAGCTTGCCACGCTCTCGCCCAATGGAGTTTTCGATGTTATTGAGATGGTCCAGATGAAGGAGGAGATTTCCGGAGGGATCGATCAACACCAGAAGTAAACGATCGCCTTCGAGGAGTTGCGAATGACTGAGTGTCCATTAGCCATCCGTACGAAAGGCGATGAAAAATATGACAATCTCACGAGACCGAAAAGCCGATTGGAAGCTGAAAGGAGTACGACTCTTTGAAACGTGGATTGGGCACCTTGGTGGAATCAAGTTGTAGCTCGTGCTGGTCTTGCGTTGTCAGGTGCATGAGATGGATAGTAAACAACAGCGATGCTTTCTTCAATGTCTCTCTGTGGCCAGTAATGTCATAGCTCTCCGGACCTGTAGCTCCTTTAGCCAATCAAAATCAACCGCATTTGCTTGAGCATACGTTTATTGCGCTGGTGGCTAAAACTCTTGCACGGTATGACAATCTTGAGACGCAGAGTGTACCTTGGAGTCAATGCTGATTAGATAGAATTTTCATCAATTGCTTGAAGGTCTTACAGAGAATCGCACGACTCCGTCGAAGAATTTATCTTCTGGATCAACGTGCGTCCCACGCCACGGAGGTTTTGTTCAACGCGCCGTTCCCCGTCGAGTTTCAGTTGTGATTCGGTATCTTCAAGTTGTATGCGACGAGCGGAAGTGACAACAGCCCGACAGAGCTTCTCCACGACGTTCCCGAGATATTTCTGGGCGTGCCCTTTTGCGGCCGAAATTGCATCTTGCATCACAGGCATAGTGGATGCGAGGTCCTCGAGGTCAGCAATGAAGTTGGGGTCATTGACCTGAGACGGCTCGTTGCTGCCCTCCTTGAGCATTTTGTCAGCGGCTTGCATCTCGGCTTGTGTCGGCTTGGTATTTGCTCCCTGGTCCCCTGCCGTTGCGATCTCGTGAAGGATGGAGGCTAAGGTGCTCTGCACCTGCCTCCTAGAAGTATCCTTGAAAACTGATCGGACGAGTGTTGTCAATTGATTGTCAGTTTTGCCAAGGAGATTCCGGGATATATAGAGGATCAAGAGGATCTTTTCCTTTGACTTTCGGAAATGTTCATCACTGATAGTCCTACAACGGGCTCGGAGAAGTTCGTCAGTAAGATCCTCCGCGATGCGCGGATGACGTTTTACAAGGTTGGTATAGGAGTCTAGAAAGAACGTCAACGGTACAAATCTGGAAATGTTGACACGCTTGCTTACCATTCAGGTTCGATTCTTCTTCAGGAGTGAGCGCTGGGACGGTGGCAAAGCATTTACTACGATCAAGTGTACTGCATGTTCTAGTGTTATCAAAGCACAAGAGAGAGGAGGACAGAAACGAACGAGAAAGCAGAAAAAACTATCTTGACGATTGCGAACCGGATACACGATTCCGTTTGAGCCCTGACCTTCCTCAGGTCTTCCTCAGCCTTTCGCTGTTGAACTTCTATGTCTTTTTGACACGCAGCTCGAAGGGTGTTAACTTCTTTCGTCCAGATGCTACATTCGTCGGGGAAACGTTTGTTGAGCCCGAGTCGGACGAGGTGATTGAGCGATTTGGGGCGAATATCCTCTGATATTTGCAACCGCTCCTTCATCCTATTAACAAGTCGAGAACAAACCGAAAGGAAGGATTATGAGGCGTACAAGGAATCTTGGAGCAGGAATGCGTTCGTTTTGAACGAGTTCAGATACTTGATGGAGCGTTTGACAGGCACATATTGTGTCGTCATGACCCCTTGCCTCGTTTCACCAAACAACAGACGTGGCTTGAAGAACTCGGGGTCCATATCACAGTCTGGATGTAACTCGCGGACGGCAAGCTCCTCGGAAGGGCACTGGCAAGCAAGATCGGACTTTGAGAAGCAGATAAGGAAAGCGAATACGGTGATACATACCTCGAATCCTGGGCGTACGGTGACGCCTTCCTCCTGCTCCTTGGTCTTCGCAACTTCGAAAGTGAACAGCCGATCGGTATCGTCTTCGTCTGATTCAGATAACTCTTCATCGTTGACCGGATCGGAGCTGCTCCAAATCATCGATTTCGCATGGTCTTCAGAGACTAGAGCTGTGACTTGATCGCAAATCTTCGTAAGATACCTAAGGACTCAAGCATCAACAATGCCTTGACCATGAGAAGACAGACGACATCACTTGATAAAGGTAACACGATTTCGGCGAACGGGAGGCGAAGCGTCGTCGTCCCATGTCGATTCCTCCGGCCAATAGATAACATACATCTCCTGAGGTGCACTAGACTCCGAAGTGCGACAGACATATAAGCCAGAGCGAAGAGGCGGCTTCTCGGTTTTTGTTTCCGGAGGAAAGATTAGCTTGGCTGCGCTGTGGAGATGTCAAGGATGACAATCAAAACGCGATCATTCGTGCATGACATACACCGCGTCATCAATAATGGATACGGATACTAAAAAGCGAACAATCTCTTCTTTGCTTCCATAGATTCCAATGGGCTTGACTTGGAACTTGTCGAGAGCCTTGAAGTCGACCTTTGTTAGGGACATATAAGCCCCAGGCGAGATATCATTTAAGAAGCGCTTGAGGGAATCTTGAGCGATGATGATCTTATCCACTGTGCCGGTGGTCAAAACCTGAGCAGAGATACCATATACAATCATACCTAGACCGCCAGAGCCACGCTCGCTAATCAAGTCAAGGATGCGATACATCCCAGGGATAAAGGAGTTCAGATCCTCTTCGGATTGAGCTTGTTCGATAGCTTCGACTTCTACCTACAAGTAAATGCTGTTAGCGTGATTCAGTAGGCATGTCAGCAGCCCTTGCCTCTCCCAGTTCTTGATTTGCCTGTTGCTCCTCGAGATCGATGGACTCTGTGGCGTCGATTTCCGGATCATCCATCTCGTCGTCGAGGTCAACATTCAAGTACGACGAATCGTCAGACTCTGATCGCGAGTCATCGAGTGTGGCTATAGGGACGTCAAGAGGGCCCGTTTCGTTTGCTCCATCGTTCACGATCATAAAGTCTTCTGTATGTTTGACAGAGGCCGACTCGTCAGCATCAAAATCCGAATTGTCAGTTTCTGCTTCCAAGATCATGGACATGTTTGCATGCAGATGGAGGTAGAATGCAAGTTGCTGGTGGGGAAAGATAATGTGGGTTGTGTTTGAGCTGGGAAGCGAAGGCTCATTAATACACAGAAGTTTTGTGGGTCCACCGTCGTGACATGAGGACGTTATCTTACAGCTTATGCCCCTAGAGTGTGAACGAGGTTACCGCGCATCCCCCAAACATAGGCATGGACGCAAACTCGACACCAAATTTGTCCAGAAGTTCCATATCAATGAACCTTGATTCCACAGGAATTCTAGATCTAAAACTTGTCAGAGCCGGATCTAGAGACAAACTTGCAAAAACCATGATATGATAGCGACGACTTTGTCAATCCACTGGCTCATTGACAGAACTGAAGCTGCCTTAAAGTACTTTCACGTTGTACTAAGTTCAACATTCATCGTGTGGCGTGAATTCACGTTGTCGTCAATTTATAACCACGTACCAGAGACACACATGTACCTGGGTAGCGCTAGCATGGATAACGCCATCGCTGGCCCTGTTGGAGCGCCGTGGTGTACTTTCGAACGTTCAAGTTGGTGAGCTTGAAAATGGTAGTACAAACTTGCTAGCCGAGGTGTCGAGAGGTCATGTGGTGATATTTCAGCGGGGTGAAACAGCGCCCAAGGCCCTCTTCGAAACGCCCTATATCTGATCTGAACCGTGTGTTGGTAGTTGCTCACGATCGACAAAATGGCCCACTGTAGCCATGCCAGCGGAGGCGACCACTACCCCGAACTCAATTATGGGTCGGGTGCCAAATGGATCAAGAACTTGACCCAGGGCAGACTTGGGACATTCTTTGGGGGTCATTTCGAAAGCGTCAACCTCTCCTCGGTGCTCTACATCCACAGATTCGATGGGCCCAAGTACGTGGACCTCCAAGTCTGGAGTGCCCCCGGACTGTCGAAACCCCTGTTCAAAGAAGCAATGCAACACAAGTTTAAGCCAGCAAAGAAGGGCGACTCGTTTGGACCTTCTTGTGAGTCTTGATGAGATTCTGTCATCGTTCTTGTCTCACAGAATGACTTGAAGGGGTGCGATCGCTGTTGTTAGGAAAGGAGGTGACTGATATTGCCTCCCCTGCATAGACAAATCATTGGTGGAAGGTCAAGATGACCATCCCACACGACTGGAAAAAGTATGAACGCGTTCAGCGTACGTCTATTCTCCGTTCTGCTGAATAAATTCTTCTCAACCATCGACAGTCGAATTCGATCCTGGATGTGAAGCCATGATATTCACTCCAGAGGGTCTTCCATTGCAGGGTCTGTCCCGAAACCCAACCTCTTGTTCCAACTACTCACCATCTGCGACAGGCATCACTGGCGGTTGGGGTGGCGATCGTCGCGTGGAGCACATCATCCCTCGCGACGCTGTCGAACGTGGTACCTATGAGGTCGTCATCGAATCCAGCTGCAACGGCATGTTTGGAGTACCTTGGAATGGAGATACGATCGCGCCTCCAGATGTAAGACGGCCTGTTTCATCCCTCGAACGCTTGTTCACCAGTGGCTCTTAGATGAACAGATGGTTCAATTTGGCATCCGCCGACTTGGTAGTTCCCAACCAAGACGCATGTATGTCCAAGGTCCCTCTTCTATAAACTTTCGTCGAACATCAAATTTCAGGGCATCTCAGATGGGACTTTGACACGCTCAAAGAGATCGTAGACAATCTGCCGGGAAACAGCCCGTTGCAGAACAAGGCACTGGTGACTGCAAACGCAATCATGAATGCCTTCAAGACAGGCGACAAGGAGAATATCAAGGAAATGCGATCTATCGCGGAAGATATCTTCGGAAAAGGTTGGCAGGATAAAGGCGCCAACATTTATCAAGAAGGCCCGAAAAAGGCACAGGTCGTCGGCATCTCGTACTGCCATATTGTAAGACACCGGTGTCTTACGATGAAATTTCTTTAATGTAGTGTACAGGATACCGCTTGGTTGTGGCCATATCGAGTAACGCAGCAAAAGACGGCACGATCATGGTCGACACAAGTCGATCTCATGGAGCGTTACCCAGAACACAGATTTGCTTGTTCGCAAGCTCAACAATTCAAGTGGTTGGAACAGGTAATCTCGTTCCTATTTTTTACGAGAGCAGGCTAAGCTCGGGTAACACAGCAATACCCGCCGCTCTTCAAAAGGATTCAAGAAAAGGTTGCATCGGGCCAGTTCCATCCCATCGGTGGCGCTTGGATCGAAAATGATGGCAACATGCCGTCTGGCGAGGCGCTCGTCCGCCAGTTTGTCTACGGCCAGCGGTATTTCGAGTCTCGATTCGGTCAACGATGCGAGACCGCTTGGCTCCCTGATTCATTCGGGTTGACCGCCGCGTATCCTCAGTTGATCAGAGATTCGGGTATGAAGTACTTCTTTACGCAAAAACTCTCTTGGTGAGTGACGACTGTGGCGTCGTTTGTGTTCGAGTGTCTCAACAATGTTCGTCTACCAGGAATAATGTGTATGTCGTTTGATTTACTAAATTCTTTCACGACGACCGTCATACACACAGAAACGTCTTCCCTCACTCGACATTCAACTGGGTCGGGATTGACGGTACTCAAGTCATATGCCACATGACGCCAGTCGGTATGATATACTTTACGACAATACTGGAAACCGTGGTCATTCGACTGCTTGATAGATACCTATACAGCACAAGCATCCGTTGGCGATGTGAACAAAGGCATCACGAATCACAAGGTCAGTCATATTCTACCAAGTACTTCTTTCTCTCATCCATGACAGAACCTCGAATCAAACGATTCTGCCCTTCTCGTCTTTGGAAACGGTGATGGCGGTGGAGGCGCACTTCCAAAGATGCTCGAAAACGTGCACTTTCGCGCATATAGTCGTCTTCGCTTGCTTCTAACGCTTGCTTCAGCTTCGTCGCATTCGTGCAGTGAACAACAACCACCGCGATCTCCCTCCCGTGAGCATGGGTGGTACTGTGGAACAATTCTTTGAAGACATCGAAAGGGAGTCAAAGGAAGGGAAAACGCTTCCAGTCTGGTGTGTTCCCTTCTGGTCTATCTATGTCATCTTACTTATTCGTCATAGGCGCGGGGAATTGTATCTCGAGGTATGCCATCTTGCATGCAATGCCAAGCATATATCTTACCATCTTACCAGTTCCACCGCGGCACCTATACTTCTCATGGTGAGTGAGGGCATTAACCAATCCCAGAGGACCCGTCCCTCAAACCATCAAATCATCAAGGTTCCATCAAAAAAGGGAACAGGAAGAGTGAGATCCTGTTACGAGACGTCGAGGTAGGACAACGTTCTTTTACCTCTCGCTCCCGGGCTGAGGTTCAGCAAGCGTCTTGGGACACTGGCAACGCTCTTCAAAGGTGAAGGCAGCCGATACATATATCCAAAGGCGACGATCGACGATTGCTGGGAGAAGGTGCTTCTGAACCAATGTTTGTTCACTCGCTTTCTTTTTACCCAACAGCTAATCGCTCTTTTCAGTCCATGATGGTACGTTTTTGCAAGGTATTATGTTTGAATTGAACTAATGGCTTCCTGTCCGACCTCAGTTCTCCCGGGATCTGCCATGTAAGTCACGAAAAGCCGAAAAGTTCTAGACTGACTATTTGAACCAGCGGGATGGTGTACGAAGACGCTGAAAAGCTGTACTCTGAAGTACGCAAAGATTGTCGCGTGCTCCTCGAAGATGCCCTAGGTGTCCTTTTATCTGGCTCCGTGCCACTGTCCGAGGATTCGTTGCCCTCGGAGCCATTCGACATCGTTGCAGTCAACACCACGCCGTTTGCGCGCCGTGACTTGATCAAGATACCTTTGTCTGGCGTTGCACCGAACATACTCTCGCTACAGACGAGCGTGGATGGAAAGCTTGGTTACGTGCTGTTGGAGACGGCAGAAAATGGCATACTTGCTCGGCCAGCGGTTGTGCCCACCGAACATGGACCTGTGTCCGGTACGCGTGTCGTTGGCCTGGTTCATTCTCCGTCTGATGGGTCTTGCTCTTTAGCCTACACGAATGGCTTGGACCACTGTATTTTGAAGAGCCCTAGTTTACAATTGACGATTTCAAAGGGACGGATCACGAGCTTGTACGACGAGAAGCTCAAACGAGAGCTTTTGCCCAAAGGTAGTACCGGAGGTCTCGTCATTTTTGAGGACCGACCCAACTACTGGGACGCGTGGGGTTCGTCGACTCGGACGTTGTTTCATGTTCTCCTTTTGATATATTCCCTACTGAATAGATGTCGAGATCCACCATCTGGAGAAGCCGACGCGTTTGGAGTTTTCGGGGGTGCATGTCGTCGCGGATGGGCCCATTAGAGCCGCTATCAAGACGCGCGTCAAGTATGGAAAGAGCACGATCGACCTCACCGTTCGTGCCTTTCCTTTTTTCAGTTCCCATCCATCTTAATCGACTGGTGCTTGTCAGATTTCTCTGGACGCATTCTCATGTAAGGCAGGCATCGTAACGTTTGCTTTGAAGTATGAACGATATCTCCATTGTAGCGACGTTCAAGGAGAATTCTCGGCCCTTGCTTACCTTCGACGCCGAAGTTGATTGGCACGAACGGCACCAAATCTTGAAATGTGAATTCTCTCCAAATTTTCCGTGCCTTGCTGAAGCTCTGCGATAGTCGAGCTGCCGCTGGATATCAACAACACGGTCGCCACATACGAAACACAGTTTGGTTGGATCCAGCGACCGACGCACAAGAACACCACTCAGGAGGCGGCCAAGTTTGAAGTTTGTGGCCACAAGGTATCGGTGCATGCTAGCTCGCATGTTACGCTACTGCTGAGGATCTCCCCTAGTTTGCCGATTTTAGCGAATACGGTTACGGTGTTGCGCTCTTGTCCGAATCCAAGTATGGATATGCGTGCGAAGGCAACGTCCTTCGCCTCTCTCTGTTGAGGGCCGCGACGGCTCCTGACCCCGAGCAGGACCAAGGTTTGCAGCATCGCTGTCATTGTCTCACGCTCATGTGTAAACAGGAAAGCATGAATTTTCGTGGGCCATCTTGGCACACCCCGGCTCCTTTTTGGAATCCGACGTGCCGAGGGCCGCTTTCATTTTCAATTCTCCTCTCCATCGTGAGTAGAAGTCGTATTTTGAGAGTAAGGATTTGGGACTCGTACTTACCATTTGGACGCAGTGAGAGCAGCACCCCGGAACGCCGTTTGCCGACCGGCGATCGGTACCCAATCGCCATTTTGGCTTGAAGGTTCGCACAACGTGTTCCTCGAGACGATCAAACGTGGGGAAGACGATAACTTTACATCCGAGGACACACACAAGACGGTCGTGTTGCGACTGTACGAAGCCTACGGCGGACACGGCCGCGTGTCGCTCCGCATCGCGCCGGGGATCCGCGTGGTGGACGCTTATCTGACCAACTTGCTTGAAGATCACAAGGGGTCGTTGGCGTTGGCGTCGGATGTGAATGCGAACATGCCTAGTGTTGCCGAGGAAGGAGAACCGAGAATGGCGGGATCCCTATTGGACCTTGATTTCCGAGGATTCGAAGTCAAGACGGTCAAGTTGGTCATTTCTGATCGGGGGTTGGGGAAGAAAAAGGTTGTTGCTGGACCGGGCGATGGCGACCAAGCCAAGTGAGTGGTTTCGTTTGCGATCCGGGGATGTACCGCTTGTCACGAGGTGTAAGGGCAATCATGCGGAATTGTCCGTGGCCCGTGGGTGTCGGTGCGTGTTCGCTCGACGGAGATGGTTGACGTACCCCTTTTTTTGTAGATCCCCAGAACGGGATAGTTGGGTGACTGTTGGGGAAGAGTGAGCGAGATGATCGGAAATGAAATCATCGTGCCAGTTGAAGTTGGACTGTGTATTAATGATACGGCTTGATGCGACGTTTGTATGAGTAGGATGTACGTATGACTGCAGCAAGCCAGCCATGATGAGTAACTTAGATTGCTTTTTAATTGCTGCGATTGACCCCAAAGGTGCGTGCAAACCCCTTCCCCACGAGGCCGATTGTAGGTTCCTCAAGAGCAAAGGTTGCACCGCAGTGCGTCCATAATATAATACACTGGCGCATAAACTATAGCTCCTACCTCACTTGAGGAGTCCCTACGCTATGACTCGATCCAAAAGAAGACAGAAACATGCGCCAATTCGAAACTAGTAGTAATGCTTGATTATATAATTTACAATGTCGTTCGCTAATGCTAATAATGTTAATGAAATCCGGTGACTCCCCAACGAGTTCTGAGTTGAATACGAGTTTGTCGCAGACGTCATATGGCATGCGGCTGTACCGATTTAGAACCCTACTAACACCGACAATAACATCATGTGCATGTGCCATCACGCTGTTGACACGTTGGGGGGACGTTGGAACGCAGATACAAGTATATTGTTGATTGAAGAGGCTGAGCTGGCATCTCTTTTCCTCCCGTCATGTCACCCCTCATCCATACCCCACTCAAACAGATTCCCAAGGTACGTACAACGTCATCCGTGTCCAAACTCAATGGTGGAGGCAATAACCTAGACGCATCTTGACAGATCCGGGACGTACTCCGTACGACATTCAAGGCAGGCACGACCCGCCCGCTCGCATGGCGCAAGCACCAGCTCTTCCAGGTAGCTAGGATGGCTCAGCGCGAATCAGACGCTTTCTGTGATGCACTCGCCAAGGACCTTTCCAAGCCTCGCGTGGAGGTCCTCATGGCTGAAATGGGAAGCGTCGTCCAGCGAGCGCTCAGGAGTGCAGCGTCGTTGGAGACATGGGCAGCGCCCGAACATCCACAAGTGCCTGAAAATCAAAAGAGTTGGAAACCGACGTGCGTCTCATTTCAGTTTTGAGTCGACGTTTTAGTTTCTGAATTTGACTTCTTTTTTCTTTCCCTCCCCTCTTTCATTCTCCCGTCGTTGAAACCTGACGTCGAATTACGTGGTTAACGTGCACAGCATCTATAAGGCGCCAAAGGGCACTGTGCTCATCATCTCGTACGTAATCTGATACCTTTTCTAGGCTAAATGAATCACGTTGGGATGGACATGATTCGGATACATATAGACCATGGAATTATCCCTTCATTCTCACCTTTCAGCCCCTTGTAGGGGCTATTGCGGCTGGCTGTTGCGCGGTGATAAAATCTTCCGAACTCGTGCCCAACTTTTCCCAACTTTTGGCAGACACACTTCCCAAGTATCTAGACAGCTCGGCTTACGCTGTCGTCAACGGCGCTGTAAGCGAGACAACACAGCTTCTTGACCTCCAATGGGATCATATCTTCTATACTGGAAACGGACGTATTGCGCGCATCGTCGCTTCCGCAGCTGCCAAACACCTCACGCCAGTGTCCCTTGAGCTGGGTGGGAAGAGCCCCGTTCTCGTAGATCCCGCCTATGACATGGACTTGGCGGCTAAGCGAATACTGTGGGGAAAATGTAACAATGCGGGACAGGTGCGTAAGACGCCGCATTCCGCTTATCGTGGTTGTCATGCGAACTGCCTCCACGTATCGATCAGATCTGCGTTGCCCCAGATTACATTCTCATACACTGGACAAAAGCGGACGCGCTCGTGGAAAGCTTGAAGAAGGCATACAAGTCGTTCTTCCCCGATGGCGCGCTCGATTCGCCGCACTTTGGAAGTATCGTCAATGACGGGCACTTCAATCGCCTCAGCGGCCTGTTGGATCGGACTCAGGGAGAGAAAGTTATCCTCGGAAGGAAGGACCCCACGCGAAAGCGCATTGAGCCCACCGTGGTAACGAATGTCAAGGACGGCGATTCTCTGTTGGAGGAGTGGGCACATGTGTTTGTCTCTGTCACTCGCGTACTAACATCGGAATTTGTTCCTAGAGAGATATTTGGGCCGATCTTGCCTATCATCCCGATTGATACCATAGAGGAAGGCATTGCCTTTGTCAATGATCGGTATGTCACGAGGTTGCATAGCGTTGTGTGAACGATGCTAATCGCCAAAAGGCCTCACCCTCTCGTGCTGTATGCATTCACAGAAGATCCTTTGTTCAAGCAGAAGCGCACGTTGTTTTACCATTCCTTGTTTGGGTGGTTTGGCTCACGAGCTGTTTGATAGTGATCGACGAGACCCAGAGCGGCGCAATCGTGTTCAATGATACATTCCAACAACTGGCCGGTATGTCACTTCCATTGAGGCGAACGATATGTCCCAGTGACTATGATGTGTAATCCCGCCTCTGGGCGTGTTGCGAGTGTACGAATTACGATACTAATGCTGTTCACTTGCAGTGAATGAATTGCCATTCACAGGCGTCGGCGAGTCGGGATGTAAGCCGTCGGTTTCTGATGGGCAGTGTATGGAGCTAACGGGTCTGCATCAGATGGATACCAGTTTATGAAGTACACGTACGACGCGTTCACACAACTACGAAGCTCCATTGATATGCCAAAAGAGTACGTGATGGGTTCCGTTCTCGTTCCTGAAATTCTTTTTTGGAGTCCACTGAGGTTTTGTCATATCAGAGCGGAGGCAATGCTACAGGCGAGATACCCGCCGCATGGACCGGAAGCAGTCAAAACGCTCACTCGCACAGTGTATACGCCCATCCCTCCGAGTATGCCAAACCGCCTTTGAGTTGGTATGGCCGCAGCGGCGGCGGCGGAGGTGTACGGATATGAAGGCAACTATGGAGCTTCGGTCGCGATCAATTGCACAGGGTTGGTATCGTATCTAGACGCTCTGTAAGCCCGTATTCAAAGAAGTGTACCATTTCTGGTGTACAAAGTGGCGCCCGCCATGACCCTTGTTTTATGTATAGTAGGAGGATCCAATACACTTTTCATTGGAAGCTCCTCGAGGCGAACGCGGGCAGAGTCTGCTATTTGGTCGTGATGCAGTGCATCGGCATTACGCGAGAAATACCGCCGTTGATCCGAAGTCCGAGGGATATCCGATACCGGATAAATCAGTAATGACCGAGTGTATTTACCGCATGGAAGTGGTGTAATCCTGACACACGTCCGACGGTAAGAGTTGAAACTTGACGTCCAACCAATCGAATGCGATCGTGAACAAAAATCAACCCGGGGACGAGGGTTGGTGGACCCCACCAATACCAGGTCCGGCTTCGGTGCTGAGACGATCCCGTGCACTATTTTTTTCATACGTTGGGCTAACTGCACCTGTCAGTCAGATGAAGTTCCGAGACACACACGACGTCATTAATCAATTGTGTGTGTATATTCAAACGTATCCGTGACAGCCTTTCAACGGGGGTGGTCCCGGATGCTTGGCCAGGTGGAGCCCCAGGTGTTTCTTTTTTCCCTTCCCTATCTCCAGGTTGATCAAATAACGAGTTTTCTCAGCCTGTGCATGTCGATATGTACAGTGCGGTTACTCAGCCGAGCCCCGAAATATGGCATAACGGCATCACAGCATGATCCTATGGCCGCTCCCTGATTTGGGATGTCGCATTCTGATCCAGGGGTTGCCGGGATGGTATTTAAGCTTGGCGAGGCGTACTCGCTGCGCTCACACACGTTTGGCCTAGACCCCCTTCCGGACGTACTTGAATTGCGTCCCTCACTAGGGCCCCTCGTGCACGCAACGCCCTCTTCATACGATCACGACCAACTGGAACATGTCGGGCCCGTCAGAGATAAAGCAAGATTTGAGGGAGGAACATCATCATGACCACCATCATCATCCCAAGCTTGATGCCCAAACGAGGGCTATCGCGTGCGTGTTCTCTTTTTTCTTTTTTTTTTTTTCATAGCTCCTCACCGATATTGATCCCACTCGGTGATACAGTAATGTCGACGCCAAGCTGTCAAACCCCTTGAAAGGTGTTCCGTTTGACCAACTCATGTCTGATGTCGAGGTCTTTGCCAAGGAACGTGGCTTGATGCACATTCTTCCCGAGTTGCAGAAGGGAGCGCTCGCTGCCCAGGACCCCCAAGGTACGTTTTCACGTCGCTCGCTCTAACTGCGCGCCAGACTCTTATGATGGCCATCGATAGCCCACCACCGTTTGGACTTGTTCACCGATGAGGACCGCAGGATTCTCACTGAGGAGGTGACCAACAGGTGGAAACAGACGACGACGCTTTACTACGTCAGTCAACCATCTATGTTTGTTTGCTCTCTTTCCTCACGGTACACCCGTAGATGGTGGTGATGGCGTCGCTTGCCGCTGCCGTACAAGGCATGGACGAGGCTGTGATCAACGGTGCTCAGATTATATACCCGAAGCAATTTGGGATTGGTGACCCAAATAGCAGTAAGTACCCTTGTTTTCACGCCTGATACCATTCGGTTTCATCTCCATGGTTCGTAATTCAGAACGTGACCAATGGCTGATTGGGGTTGTGAACTCGGCACCATATCTGTACGTCGTCACTTTTGGTTTGTTTGCACCTTCTGATGGATGAATGGGTATATGCAGATGCTGCGCAGTCATTTCATGTTGGCTGACCGATCCTCTCAATCAATGGCTTGGGCGCAAAAAGACCATTTTCCTCACTTGCATGATATCTTTCCTAACGTGTATTTGGTCCGGCCTGACCAATACGTGGTGGCATCTATTTATCGCGCGGTTTTTCCTCGGGTTTGGTATCGGTCCCAAGTCAGCCACGGTTCCTGTGTACGCCGCAGAATGCTCCCCCGCAGCAGTTCGTGGCGCACTCGTGATGATGTGGCAGATGTGGACAGCGTTCGGTATCTGCGTCGGTGATTTAATCGACTTGGTATTCTACTTCATCCCGGACACGCGTGGCGTCAAGGGCTTGAACTGGCGATTGATGCTTGGATCAGCAGGTATCCCAGGCTTGATCGTCTGTCTCCAAGTATTATTTGCCCCAGAATCCCCTCGTTGGTTGATTGGAAAGGGTCGCTACGAGGAAGCCTTCAACGAACTCTGCCGTCTCCGGTTCTCTCGGGTCCAGGCCGCCAGGGATCTCTACTATATTCATATCCTGCTTGAAGCGGAGAACGAGATGAGGAAGGGGAAGAACCGGGTTGTAGAAATGTTTACGATACCACGAAACCGGAATGCTGCGCTTGCAAGTTGGATCGTCATGTTTGGCCAGCAGTTCTGCGGTGTCAACGTCATCGGTAACGTATTTCCCTGTATCATCGTGGCACTCTTTTGCTGAATGCATGGCATCATAGCCTATTACTCCTCCAACATCTTCGTCAAGTATGGTTTCTCACAGACTGCTGCTCTGGCTTCCTCCCTTGGATTTGGTGCTCTAAACTGGTTGTTTGCACTACCTGCAGTGTTCACGGTGAGCATACACGTGTCTATTCCGTTCGTGTCCGTTCAAACGATAGGTCGTAGATTGATACCTTTGGTCGTCGAAACCTCTTGCTGTTTACATTCCCATTAATGGCAATTTGCTTGCTCATCACCGGTTTCTCCTTCTGGAACAATTCCGAGCATGGTCGCATCGCGGGCGTTTCCATCGGCATATGTAAGTCACCACATACATGGCTCTCGCTCTCCCTGACGCATGCTCTTTAGACCTCTTTGCCATCTTTTACTCGCCTGGTGAAGGTCC
>JBBPJU010000689.1:0-18705 GCA_038088875.1 Austroboletus festivus
TCCACCAGGGCACCCACATCGCTCGACATCTCTGAGCAATGTTGCAAGTTATCTCGCTGGTCGATACAGGAAGCTTGGCAGTTTGGAAGACCTCGATGAAGCTATCGTTCTCGCGAAAGAAGCTATGTCGCTTTATTTGCCAGGGCACCCCAATCGCCCGACATCTTTGAGTAACGTCGCAAGTTATCTCTCCGTTCGGTATGAGAGGCTTGGTGGACCTGAGGATCTCAACGAGGCTATCATTCTTGGGAGAGATGCTCTGTCACTTTGTCCTACAGGACACCCAAGTCGCTCGGCATCTTTGAACACTGTTGCTCGTTGTCTCTCCACTCGGTATCGGAGACTTGGTGCATTAGATGACCTCAATAAAGCCATCGTCTTTGGGAGAGAGGTTCTTTCACTTCATTTGCCAGGGCACCCGAATCGCTCGACATCCTTGCAGATTATCTCTGCGCTCGGTATGAGAGGCTTGGTAGATCGGAAGACCTCGATGAGGCTATCGTCCTTGGGAGAGATGCTCTGTCACTTCGTCCAGCTGGACACCCAGATCGCTCGGCATGTCTGAACAGTGTTGCTCATTATCTCTCCATTCGGTATCGGAAGCTAGGCGGATTGGAGGACCTCAATGAAGCTATCGCCCTTGGGAGAGATGCTCTGTCGCTTCGTCCACCTGGACATCCAGATCGCTCGACATCTTTGCATTGTATTTCCCTTTATCTCTGCACTCGGTATCAGAAACTGGGCGGATTGAAGGACCTTGATGAAGCTATTGTCCTTGGGAGAGATGCTCTGTCACTTCGTCCGCCAGGACACACAGCTCGCTCGGCTTCTCTGAACAATATTGCTCACCACCTAGTCACCCGGTATCAAAAGCAGGGTAAATTGGAGGACCTCGATGAAGCTATTATCCTCACGAGAGATGCTTTGTCGCTTTGTCCTCCAGGGCACTCCGGTCGCTCTGCACCTTTGAGTAACGTTGCGAGTTATCTCTGCACTCGGTATCAGAAGCTGGGCGGATTGGAGGACCTCGATGAAGCTATTGTACTTGGGAGAGATGCTCTGTCGCTTTGTTTACCAGGGCACCCTAATCGGTCGACATATCTGGACAACGTTGCAAGTTATCTCTCCAACAGGTACAGGAGGCTTGGTGGATTGGAGGACCTCGATGAAGCTATCGTCCTAGGGAGAGATGCTATGTCGCTTTGTCCACCAGGGCACCCAGATCGTTCAACATCTTTAAACAATGTTGCAGATCGTCTCTCTACTCGGTATGAGGAACTTGGTAGAATGGAGGACCTCGACGAGGCTATTGCCCTTGGAAGAGAGGCTTTATCACTTCATTCGCCAGGGCACCCTAATCGCTCGACATCTTTGGGAAATGTTGCAGGTTATCTCTCTTTTCGGTACAAGAAGTTTGGTAAATTAGAGGACCTCGATGAAGCTATCGTCCTTGGGAGAGATGCTCTGTCACTTCGTCCACAGGGGCACCCTGATCGCTCGACATCTCTGAACAATGTCGCAACTTACCTCTCCACTCGATATGGGAGGCTTGGTGGATTAGACGACCTCAATGAAGCTATCGCCCTTGGGAGAGATGCTCTGTCGCTTTGTCCACCTGGACACCCAGATCGCTCGTGGACTTTGGACAATATTGGACTTTATCTCTCTACTCGGTATCAG
The DNA here is from genome assembly GCA_038088875.1 of Austroboletus festivus. Classification (NCBI taxonomy): domain Eukaryota; kingdom Fungi; phylum Basidiomycota; class Agaricomycetes; order Boletales; family Boletaceae; genus Austroboletus; species Austroboletus festivus. The sequence continues at coordinate 1,681 of JBBPJU010000689.1, forward strand.
AAGCTGGGCGGATTGGAGGACCTCGACGAAGCTATCGTCCTTGGGAGAGATGCTCTGTCTCTTCGTCCTCCTGGACACTCCGGTCGCCCGACATCTTTGAATACCGTTGCTCACTGCCTCACCACTCGGTACGAAAAACATGGTGGTTTGGAGGATCTCAATGAAGCTATCATCTTTGGGAGAGATGCTTTGTCACTTTGTCCGCCAGGGAATCCGAATCGCCCGACATTTTTGAACAATGTTACAGGTTATCTCTCCATTCGGTATCGGAAGCTAGGCGGATTGGAGGACCTCAATGAAGCTATCGTCCTCGGGAGAGACGCTCTGTCGCTTCGTCCACCTGGACATCCAGATCGCCTGGCGCCTCTGAATAATGTTGCAGATTGTCTCTCCATACGATACAAGAAACTGGGGGGACTGGAGGACCTCGATGAAGCTATTGTCCTCGCAAAAGATGCTTTGTCGCTTTGTCCGCCTGGACACCCAGATCGCTCGTCAACTTTGAACAATATTGCCCATTATTTCTTCACTAGGTATGAGAGGTATGGTGGATTGGAGGACCTCAGGGAAGCTATCGTCCTCGCGAGAGATGCTCTGTCGTTTTGTCAACCTAGGCATCCAAGTCGCTCGAGGTATTTAAAAAATGTTGCTCATTATCTCTCTGCTCGATACAGGAGGCTAGGTGGATTGGAAGACCTCAACGAGGCCGTTGCTCTTGGAAGAGATGCCCTGTTACTGTGTCCGTCTGGACACCCAGATCGCTCGCTAACTTTGAACAGGGTTGCGGGTTTCCTTCGCATGCGGTTCGCACGTTCAAATCAATTGAAGGATAGGGAGGAGATATTTAAGCTCTTTTCCCTCTTGGCCGAGTCGTCACAATTTCCTTCCTCCGCTGATCTATCTGCCGCCACATCATGGATTCATGCAGCTGAGGAGTTCCAACATTCCACAACGCTCATTGCATATGAGACATTCTTTCGGTTCCTTATCCACCACCTGGTTGCGCTCCCATCGCTGCCTGAACATCTGACTGTACTCAAAGAGCTCACAATATCACTTGCTGGGGATGCACTCTCGGCTTGTCTACGCAATGGTTGTCCTGTCAAGTCTGTTGAGCTCCTGGAACAGGCACGGGGCATTTTCTGGTCCCAACTTGCCCGTCTCCGTTCTCCGTTAGACAGTGTGGCGACATCTGGTGCCGAAGGAAAGAGTCTTGCGGGCAAGTTTAAACAGCTTTCCTCGCTCATTCGCGACGTCCTTGATTCCACTGCTCAAAATAGGCATGATCGTTTGTGCGATCTCAATATTCAATTGCAAACGGTCGTAGCCCATATCCGCCAGTTGCCCAATCTCTCCCATTTCCTCCTTCCTTTGCGGTTTTCCGACATCCAGCAGGCTGTCAGCGGGGGTCCTGTCATTATTGTCAATGCGAGCAAGTATAGCTGTGACGCAGTCATCATTTCACTCGATCAGGATCCTGTTCACATACCATTGCAGATTACGCAAAAAGATGTTCGGGAATTGTCGTCGGAGCTCCATACGTGGATCGTTCGTGCAAAAACGGACGAGGTGACAAAATACATTGCAGTCGGTTTGCGCCAACTCTGGAACGAGGTAGTATCTCCTATTGTCGATTTCCTTCAGACCATCTATCCGCCCGGTTCGCGCATCTGGTGGTGCCCCACCGCCGAGTTTTGTCTCCTACCGTTGCACGCTGCTGGTAGTTATAGGAACGGTCAACCCAAGCTCTCAGATATATATGTTTCCTCTTATACCCCTACTGTGACCGCACTGATCCGTGCTAGACGGCATGCGCCACCAGATACTGTAACTCAAGAAACACGTTTCGTTGGCATCGGTCAGGCGAATGCCACTGGGGAGAGCAAACTCCACTCTGTAGGAGACGAGCTGAGGAACATTGGGCAGCAGGTCGATGCGTTCACATCATTCACGCTCGTTGAGGGTCCAGACTCCAACATTACTCGTGTGGTTAAGGAGCTGAATGGGTCCCAATGGGCTCACCTTGCATGCCATGGAATCCCGAATAGGCAACAACCGTTCAAGTCTGCATTCGCGCTTGCAGACGGACGCTTTACGATCGAGCGCATCATGCAATGCGACCTACCAAACGCTCAATTTGTCTACCTTTCGGCGTGTCATACGACGGTCGGGGACGAGGATTGTCCAGACGAGATGATCCATCTCGCGGCAGCGATGCAGTTTGCCGGATTCCGTTCTGTGATCGGGACGATGTGGGCAGTGGACGATAAGCAGGCTAAAAAAGTGACGGCAAAGTTTTACGCCAACATGGTGGAGGAGTCGGGTCGATTGGACCATACCCGTGCGGCCTACGTGCTGCACAACACGATGAGGGGGGTAAAAGGCATAACGTTTGATCAACGGATTCTTTATGTACACCTCGGTGCTTAGTTTGATACCCTTATTATTTGTTTTTATCTCTGGTACTGTTTGACGTACACCCCCGGCAGTTGCGACAACCCCGGCAGTTGCGTCAATTCTAATTTACACTTCAATAAATGCCTTCTCCTGCTACAATAAACTTTAATTGTATAGGGTGTACATTGAATAATAGCCTAGATAGGTTGAATTCTATGGCGCTATAACTGCACATTTATTTCGCACCTTTTTTTTCGTCTTTCGCATGGTAGTTTTTTTTTTCAGCCACTTTTTTTTTCGCTGAGACTTTTTTTTCATAGCTACACGTGACTACCACAGCCACGACCGCAGACATCCCTTGATCCTGATTGGCCGTAGGTCATGTGTGGTGATTTAGTCGAGGTGGGATTGGTCATGCATGCTGACGTCAACACGGGGGTCCACAAATGGCTCACAGCCACGCACCCAAACCACCGTGATGACGGAAGGAGTGGCTATGCACCTCATAACCTCTAAGCGAGGCATTGAGTGTAGGAACAGAGTGATAGTTATCGAGCTGGTCAGACTCGGACTCAGGATTTGCTCTATTAGCCCCTCTATTTAGTCTAGTACTTTATACCTATAGATTAGTGAGTACAAATCCCTATTACTGAGCATGGCCCCTTATATGGTGGCTCATACTTTATATGATATGAGAATTGGCTACTATATTCAGCTTGCTAGCCTCAACAAGGGGGAGTGATTTAGTAAAAATGTCAGCGGTCATGTCAGTCAACTGAGTGACTCCCCTATGTGGGGTCTCACCCAGTGACTACAGCTCACCCACTTTGCAGCTAGGCACCAGTCAGAGTGCGCATAGCTGCTCCTGCCATCATCATGCATGGCCATGGGCCACTTGTGACCCCCATGTTGACGTCAGCATACATGACCAATCCCGGTGACCACACATGACCTACAGCCAATCAGGATCAAGGGATGTCTGTGGTCATAGCTGTGGTAGTCACATGTAGCTATGAAAAAAAAGTCTCAGTGAAAAAAAAGTGGCTGAAAAAAAAACTACTGTATGAAAGACGAAAAAAAAGGTGAAATAAATATGCAGTTATAGCACCATAGAATTCAGCTCAGCATTACATTGCAGTTTTCTGATCAGTAAATCCATGTCATTTTGAGACATTTCCTGTATTTTTCAAGTTGTGGTACAATTTATTTTATACAGGAATTACACACTAGTACATCAAGATAATATGTTCCAAGTATAGATCTAGCATTCTCAAGACATTGTGGCATGCCAGAAGAATGCTGGTTTACTGTGTGCAATGGGCAGTTTGCCACATCTTACCAAGGCGAGATACACCAAAAAAAGGAAAAGCTCTAATGAGCACTTATCACAGCGAGGGAAGCTTGAGGGGCCCACTCCAAGGTCTAAGGGAAATGATGGTAAAATCGACGAGTTGAAAACCGCTGGAGAGGAGCCTGCGTCAGGTAGCGAAGGCATCGAGAGTGGGAGTGGGAGTGGAGAAGTGTGATGGCTGCCGATAAAGATGCGAAGATAATGGTAAGCGACGTGCTTTTCCTTTTCAAGCACTGTCGCAACTGACGGGAAACACAAGATAAACACACATTTCGCAACTCTGCCCATCGCCGCACTACATTACCTACGATTCGTAAAATAGTTGCACATTCCATAGGGGCATCATCAATAGTAGCATATTCAATTTTTTTGTAGTCGAAAAATTCTGCCATTTTCGAATGTGAGCCCATTCAAGTTTTGCTGTCGCAACTGCCGGGGGATGACTGTAATTATATGTGTTAAGTAAGTGCGAAATGCTCGCTACAGTCCCCCGGGCTGCAGCTCTCTATTTTATATTCTACCAGATATCCTGTGCTACCATGTGCTCAGTGGATTTGTACCATGTCCTCTCTCCATATGATGTCGTCATGTCTGACGGATTGCATCTGACTACTTGGGACGGAGCGTCATCCCTCTGGGGCATACACTTTTCGGACACTGCTCATTGCAGGTGCATTACTATAGCAACAGCGTACAAACATTACCGTATACTCCGATCACAGAAATTAAACAGGCCAGGTATAAAACATCACGAAGTGAAAGACGGGACTAAAAGTGAAACTGCAAGGCGGAGATTAAAAGAAAGACAGATAAAGGCACTGGAGCCGGAAAAAAAAGGACATCCACTCGGAAATGAGAAAAAAAAAAAAAAGGGGGGGGGGAAATATTTCAACGCCCCGCGTTCAAACGTAATGAATTATGTACTCCAGGCGGTCAACGTGCTTTGGAACCCGTCCGCATTGTCGCTCTGTTGTACCACACCGTTTTGATTCACGCTCAACTGGTACGTCGAAGCGACTGTAGACAAGCTGTAGACGGCCACGCTAGACGCGGCGTCCATGTTGAAGATTTGGGGTTGGCATGCGTTGGATGTGAGGCAAGTCTGGTTGTAGTTCTATACAACGGCAATAAGATCCAGAATTTCGACTTGTTCGAACGGGTACGTACTTGGTAAAAGCTGTAAAAACCACCGCCTACAGGAGTGTATCAGCCATTTATTTGAAACTCATGGGATCATAAAGCTCACCGAAAAGCAAAATGTTCGACGAGGACTGTACGTACATGCCCCAAGCCATGTTGATATCTTGTGAGAAAGTAGGATCGTTATAAGTGGAAGAGAGACTATATGGTGCCGGGGCAGCAGGAACTGGTTGATAGTAAGGCTAAAAGAGCAATCAACGTCAACTCGGCTCTGGCCAAAAAAAAGAGAGGATGATTTACTGTTTCCGTCTGGGCAAAGCCGATATAGTGGTTCTGAGCGTTCACCAAGTTGTACTGGTATAGAGCAGCATGCTCCGCTGGCATTAGAGGTATCGTATCAACCATTTCGCACCCACAAAGGTAAGATACTTAAAAATAGACTCACAAGCTGTGAAAAGATGACCGTCAGGACTAAGATGTGTGGCCCAAAGTTTGATCAACTTACCAGTTCCAATGAGCCAAACAGGTCCCGCAGATTCTGAAAGGAAGCCACGGCCAGTGAACACTGAAGTCTGCGGCGAGCCAGTGCTGTCCAAATCATGATCTGCGGTCCATATCCAGGTTCCCTGATCATTCTATGAATACTTGAACAAAAGCGAACGATCGGACAGCACACACCTCGAAGTAAGCGCTAGATTCCGGGGTCAGATGGATACCTAAGAAGGCGGCTTGGCAGGCCACATTTATGGATCCAGACGGGCAGTTTGCATCTTGCATGTTGGTCCCCACGGCTAGATGGTCCATATTAGGCGGTGGTGTAGCAAGAATAAGTACGAGACGAACCTCCTCCAAGCCTGTTGTTTGGGTGAGTTAATCACTCGTAATAGCGTATCGTACACAGCTTACCGCAGATGGCTATCCCAAAGACCAGCGGCGCCTTGCTGACCGGAAGGGTCATGGACATTCCATTCGAGTAAAATTGCACCAGGTGCTAAAACGAATTGAGATAACTCATGGTTGGATACCAAACTACTCACTAGGGCCAGCTGTCGAGAAGACAACGTCACTAATTTCTAGGACTCCCTGAGACCCAGTAGTACCGGCTTGTACTACGACGCGAGGTTCCGTCTGAGATTGAAAGTTACTACCTCCTCCGAGGAGGACAGACCATGCCTCTCCGACAATCTGAGTTCCAGCAGGAATAGTAATCGTGTCCGTCACATAGTAGACACCTGCATCGAAGAAAATAATCTTGCATCCAGAATACTGCAAGACAATGAAAATTTCACTGCCTGCCTAGGAGCAAATTCATACCTGGTTAAGGACGTTTTGAATGGCTATAGTGTCATCTGTCTTGCCATCGCCTTTGGCCCCTTGGCTCTTAATGCTGATGATCTGGCTCGTCGCGTAGTCTACGTACTGAGGATGCGCTTTCCCAAAGATTCGGCCCAAGCTATCGAGAAGTAGCGAAGGCTTGTTAACCGAGTCGATGTTGCCCTGTGCCCAGGTCTTCTGGCCGTCTGTTCCGGAATAAACGTTTCCCTGACCCCATGAGGCGATCGTAGTGGTACCTCCCACGAGAACAGTGGCTCCATTAGCAACGGCTATGGCTTTTGGAACATTAGTTAGCTTGATATTATTGAGGACCAGGGAGTACGGGAGTGCGCCATTACTGGCTGTAGAAGATTGAATGAATACGGGGGTATCATTCACGATTGCATCGATGATGACTTCGGAACCAACGGCCTAGATAAGTATGATTAGTGATGTAAAAATATGTCCTTGAAGAGTTAGTTCACCTGACTTGCTTGCGTACTTCCACCAACAGTCAAGTCAAAGCCAATCTTGAAAAGTGATTAGGCACCCTCCTTGTTTAAGTCGAGTCTTAATTACCTGACAGTTGTTGATGGTGACGCCTTGAAATGTGAACCCTGATGGAGATCTCAAAGAGATATCAACAGTCAATATGGAAGCTACGAACCCCAGTTCCAGATGCCCGATACGGCTGGGGAATACCTGGTCAGCATCAGTTTACAGACGTCTATAGCATACACTCACCAATGTTGGCATTATTTACCGTGAGATTACGAACCGTGAATTGCTGGTTCCCAACTATGATACCAATGTTCCCTAGATAATATTTTACTATATTTTCGTCTCTTTGCGTGGGAGATGATTCATTACCTCCATTGAAAACCATATCTGACCGGGATATAAGCTTCTGTACAATTTGTCGTTACAAATGCTCACCTCCCATGAAACCCCCACTACGATGTTGAGAGTGAGTGAACATTTCTAACCTCAAAGGGGATGCCATACCTTCCGTTCTCCATGAACATTCCTGTCGCAAAAGATTAGATTATCGCAAGAAATGTCACTGCTTTGCCCACCTTGATGATTAGTTCCGGCAGCGGTCGACATTTCGACCACGACATTGACCAAAGACGTCGCTTGAGCTACCTGCCAGTGTAAACCGATCGCCGCATTCCCAGAGGGAACATTCCTCAAATCGATGACTAAGTTCCGCACGGAACGGAAACTGCGCCAAGAAAAAATGATCTTAGTACGTGACAACCAAAGGCAAGGAATGAGCCATACAAGTTATTTTGATTGGTGAACCACTGGGCTCCAGAACCATTCGGAATGTAAGGATCTGCATCTGGTTCGTGTTAGATCCGAGTTCGTCACTAGATCCGAGTTCATCACGAGATCCGAGTGGACTTACCAATGACTGCGAATCCAGTGAAGGTCGTGCTCGCAAGAAGAGTTGGAGGATTCTTGGCGTCACCGATCATTTGGGTATAGTAATATGTATCAATAGGCGACGAGACCAAATAGACACTAATTGCATGTCAACTTGGCGCCTATGGGAAGAAAATGGGATAAGGTCACCCTTGAGGGAAATACACGATCGCTGGGGAGATGCTATAGCCCTCGATAAGTCACGACGCGTCGAAGGAAGAGGAAATCATACGTTGACGATTCACAAGTATTCCCACCACAGCGCCCACCAGATGACATCGCTAAACTGTGAACGAGAAAAAAAAGATTATTTAAAAAACTTGCAGGATGGTCGGAAAAACTAACTTGATCGCGGCCGTGTCATCAGTGACGCCATCACCCATTGCTCCAAAGTCCATGACGTTGCGAAAAACTTGATAAGAAGTCGGATTGGGATTGAATGGCGATGTTCCCTGGTGCTGAATCGTTTCGAGCCAATATGGGTCCGTTGGTGACGCTGTGCCGCTGCCTAGAGGCGCTGAGCATGACGAGCCGAGGCCAGACACAATTTGAGGGGTATAGAGGATTGTACTAAGAAGCAGCAACACAGAGCCGAACCGCATGGCGTAAATTGAAGCGAAGCGAAGACGTTGGTGTCGAGACGGTAAATGGATCTGAAGGAGTATGGGGGATCAGGACCCTTTATATACACATCCGAAGTTGCGAGCGTAGGATGGGAGTTATACGCGACCGAGGGAGTGTGCGGATGAAGCGCATTCGATGCAGTGTCCCTCTGAGCATAAAAACGGTCTGAAGTTGAGATCGTGACCAACATTAGGCGAGACACGAACGCATTTGGCCTGGGAGAAACCGTCTTCTGCTGTCATGCATGTAAGCAACCCACTCTGAGGGGCAGTCCAGTTTGCAGTCGGTCGGAGGAAACATGGTTGAAATTCAAATTCAGAGACATGTGGCAGTCACCATAACCTGCGGTCAGACAACCGAGACACGTCAGTTTGGCTTGCGTCCAAGACAGGAGAGAGGTTGGGTAAATTAGTGATCATCTTCGATGAATACAGTATATCTGGCGGTCATCCGAAAGGATGATTCAGAGCAGGGCAGCTCTGGGGCACCACCGGATCCTAAAACATCAGGTCGCTACATATCCAGCGTGTTCGGAACTGACAATTGGGTTGATTGACTTGGGATCAAAAGGTGCAACGCATGTGAGATGCCGCGATGGAGGGATGCAGTGGTCATGCAACCGTTCGGATCTCAGTCAGCTGGGCTATCTGGTCACACATTCACCATATAGAGTAAACCCATACAATCTCCCCCCAGATAAAATCCGACTTACCTCCAGGAGGCTGCATGCAAGCACCTTCCGCGAAATGCATAGATATGGAAGTTCCAATTATACGTCAAGCTTCCGAGACTATCGAATTCCTGACCCCACGACCTATGGAAGTCGTCAGGGGGGTATTTCTGCACATGAAAAAATAACCTAAACCCTCAAATGATAAGAGTTAAGCAAACAATATGGACGAACGCTGTCACATTTTGTAGATACGCATGACGCACTACGCAAACCTACATGGGGCTGAGAGAAAAATGTGGCAAATCACCAAATGATGAAGGATGAGTCCAACGCACCCTACAGAAAGCTCGCTCGGCTATAAACTAAAGGACTAAGATCTAGGAGTCCAAGGTACCCTTACTGCGATCCAGTTGTGGGAAGCACTATAGTAGTGACCCAAGGTCCGTACCTTCTGAGTTATCAGCCATCAATTGCAAGCCTAACGATGTACATGCCACTGAAGATGTGGTTATAGAATGGCAACTAGATCCGATGTTCACGTTCGTCGTGGACCACGGAACGCAAGTTGGACAGCAAAATTGGAAACTTGGGTAGCGAATCCAACTCTTACATAAGCTGTTGAGTGAAACGAAGCTCCGAATCCACTCCGAAGCTGCTCCGTCCCAGCGATCGCGGGCTCCACATGGTCACGAGCCCCATCCCTCACATGTCGAGTGCTACTGAACACCTCAGCTGAATACTTCAGCTGAGCACATGATAACTACAGCTATATGATATTCGGTAGGCAAGTAGATTATAACGCAGAGAGCTGCAGCCAGGGGGACCGTAGCAGGCATCCTGCCTTCGTACCTATCGCCGTAACCTAAACATAAGCGAACACCATTCCGGTGACCAAGTTCGGTTGTGACATAGCATTGCAAAGAAACACAACTCGAAACGATACATTTGGCGTAAAGAGTGCCAAGGAGATGACGAAAGAAGGAAAAAAGAGAACAGGGTAGACTCTCAAACGACGTCCAACACCCGCACGCTACTCACAATCTTGTCCAACAACGCAGGCGACACCTCCTCCACCTTCACCACAATCGCACTCTCCGCCGCAACCCGTCGGTACGCAGCTACATGCCCAAGATGCCGCGCGAGCAACAACGCCCCAAACGGTTGTTGCAGCCGAGCGATCACTCCCAACGCGCGTGTCCGCTTTTCCAGCTGTGTCAAGGACGATGGCGGTCGGAGCGATTCGGACACAGCATCGCTCCTCGTCGTATTGGGCCATCCGCCAAACGATATACCAAGGCGGGTCATGTTCATGAACCATGTCGTTGTCGTTTGCTTTTGTGGAGCTGTCGATGCGACTTCAGTAATGCTTGAAAACGACGGCATCGTCGTATCCCCTATGATAAGGCTCTCGGGTATACAGGCCTGTGCTCCACTCCCGACAGGTTGTCTGTCGAGCAGAAAGTCGATCCATGGGTGCACGAGGTACAGAGAATCTAACCCTGAGAGGTTCTCTTTCGTACTAACCTCCACAATCCCAAGCGCAATCGTCTGCGCGCGGAACACGCCCAGCAAATATTTCTGAACGGATACTGGCCCAAGCTTGAACACGATGCACGGTAGCTTCATACGCTGTCCGACAAAGAACGGTACTGGGAGCTCGTCCAGTCGGTCGTACAACTGCATCACCGCAGTCAGATCGAGCGGTGAGACCAGCAATTTTGCTGCGCTCATGTCCAACTCGGCTCTCTGCACAGCTGTTGGGATATGTGTCGTCGGTAGCTGATCGAACACGGCGATGTTGCCAGGAAGGCAACTATTGAAGCTACCAGATTTCCCCGTCCAAGCAAGGATGCTCGCATCTCCAGAACTTGCAAGTAGTTGTGCCAAAAGCTTGCCGAGCGCTTTGTCGCCCTCTCCGTACACGACCGGTAAGGAAACTGAGAATATGCCGAGTAAAGAATAGGCTGCATCCTCTACTCGGGTCGTCTGGCGTGTAGAAGCTAGGCGAAGCTTGTCCCGGATGTCGTCCAGACCAGGTTGGAGTGCCGCGAACGCAAGGGCCGAGATGCCCGTTGCTTCTTCTATCTCTGAAATGATCTCTGGAGACTCCTTATGATTGGGAGTGTCAAGATTCAGGTATGGAGTCCAGTCTTCGTTGTAGAATCGGACCACCTTTGACGCGTGGTATTCCTGCAGTGTCCAGGCTCTGCTGTTCCAAACACTTTTCACGAGATCCCCACGATGCGATGGAGAGTGAACTCCGCGCAGAAAAACGACCGTCAGGGAAGAACCCTCGTACCACTTGAACATTAGAACGAGGGCCTCTTGGAGTACGTGATGGTCTGCTTTATTGATACAGCACGTGTCGCTCCACGCCCAGTGGAACCCGTCATCCCGCACGATCTTGCAAAACATCTGCAACTTGTCGTGTGTAAAAGATTGTTCGAGGTCATACACCGCGACATGGGAGATACTGTCAAACAACGGCTCATTGTCCTCCCATGTGTGCGAAAACGTAGCATAGCGATAGTACTCTGTAACCTGTTTCTGAATGTGGGCATGGTTGACGGAAGCAATCATGGACAAGATGAGCTTCAGAAAGATCGGCGACAATTCGAACGCAGCGGCCTGTTCAAACTTGTTGCAGAGACGACCCGAGGTGATATTGATCAGTACCCGTGGCAAATCGCGGATAGCGTTTCGAACCGCTCCGCGAATGATTTGTCTCGTCTTGGTATACTGGTGATACTGCTCTGCAGGGCAGGATCGACTGAGAGTATGTGCTTGTAGTATTAAAATACCCGTACCACGAATCTCTGAATCAAGTGATTCAGACTTTCTCAGCAGCGTCATTTCGAATGCGTGCAAGGCATCTCGATGATGTCCCATCCCACATAATGCCATGTATTTCCTCTCGTACCCAAATGGTAATGATGGATCGAGACTGATCATCTGATAATGTCCCATGAACGTCACCCTAAGCCAAGCACAAAGCCACAAACCTGATTCGCATCCTTGAGTGCATTCTCCCACAATGCCATCTCCCCGTATGCCTTGCTTCGTTTACCAAATAGGGCTATGGGGTCGACAGGGTCCAGAGATAGCGCCGCAGAATACAAGGGAATGGCTTCATCGTATCGTCGAGTGCTCATGAAGATGTCTCCAAGGCTTTCCGAGTTCCTACAGCAACGAGACTTGAAATCTGAGAATGCAATCAGCTAGGTACCAACGGCAATGCGTATATACAGAATGACTTACCAGAAATCCACGTATCCTCTGAAGCTTGTGTCATTTCACGCGTCATTTCGTGAAAACACTCAGTCGCTTTTGTCATGCAGTCCGTTATCTCAAGACATTCACACAAGGCCCGGTATATTGTAGACCTCGGGACCTCGAACTGAAATCACAATGCTCGTCAAGTCCACTGTCCATGTAAATGAAGAGATACACATACGGAATTCGCAGCTGACAAAACGTTCCTCCACGGCCCCTTTGCAAGTTCTACATTCGCCCATTTCATTAGGACCCTGTCACAATCCCACGAAGTCGATGAATCGAGCGTTTTCACCTACCAATCCCATGTTGACACAGTTGAATTGCATACGACCGAAATGACATACCTGATTCGCATCGTTCAGAGCCTCAACCCATAGTCCCTGGGCCACATAGACCTTACTTCGTTTAATGAGAATACCTTGCGCAGCGACAGGATCGAGAGATAAAGCGGCTGAATAGCACCTGAGTGCTTCGTCAAATATTTTGGTGCCCATTGCCAGATCTCCACAGTGCGCTAGTTTTTCAGCACAGCACCGTTGGAATTCTAAAACAGCTTGAATAAGTCCCTCTTAGGGTAACATGTGGAACTCGCCAAGAATCCATTTTGTTTGCACGCCAAGTGTGTCTGCATCCTCCTCGCACAACTCTTCCCTCATCTGTTGCAAACACTCGATGGCGTCCATTACGTAGCCAGTCCTCTCAAGACGTTCGCATACAACTCGATAGATCGCAAACCTCGGTGCATTGAACTGGACCCGGAGCGAGAAGTTAGCTTCACAATGCAAATCAACAGAGACAGACTTACATGACCAGTAGTTGCCATGATATCCCTCCAAGATCCACCGATCAGTTTCGTTTCTGCCCAGTTCGTCAACACGCTATCGTAGTCCCATGAAGACAATGGATCTAGCGACGTAACCTAGCAATTATCTGAGAAATTTTCCGTTTTACAAGGCCGACTTCGCACACCTGGCTTGCATCACTAATAGCATTAGCCCATAGCCCTTCGGCCATATAAACCTTGCTTCGTTTGATGAGAATGTTTTGTGGGGCGACCGGGTCCAGAGATAACGCTACTGAGTACTGAATAATTGCATCTTCGTGCTGCTCGACTTCAACCGCTACATCCCCAGAGCACACCAGCTTATCAGCACAACATCGCTTGAAATCTAAGGCAATCATTCAGATAGAAGCTAACTAGACGTTAAGTGGGACTCCTCACCAAGGATCCATTCTGCCCGCCCATCATTTCCGCCATCCAATTCACCAACCATATGCTGCAAACACTCAACTGCATCCATCACATGACCAACTATCTCGAGATGTTTACATAAGGCTTGATAAATCATAAATCTCGGGACCATTAACTCGGAGAGCATCAGGCTGATGAGGGATAAAGAGCACAACAGATACTCACATTGGCCGAAGAGACCAAGGCACATTCCCAAGAACTGCTGGCCAGTGTTGACTTTGTCCACACCTTCAAAAGCCGCTTGAAGATGGGAAAACCAAAGAATACATGGACCTTTGTTGTTTCATCGGACCATCTTGCCTGGGAGGCCACATAGCCATCACTGTCGATGCTAGAGAGACACCGGAGAGCAAAATCTAGGAAGAAGTTTCATTTCGAGTGCAAGCTGATAAATTAGGATATACTTGCCAGAAACCCACTTGGTGATAGAATGGCACATATAGACCTCTTTATCAAAGGTGTTCACCATTTCGAAAAGGGACTTTCCCGCCTCCTCCAAGTGGCCTATCGCATACAAGGCTTCACAAAGACGTTGTCGAATCGTGATGCCGAGACTGTCAAACCTCCAACCAGATATCTGTCAAATACAGACAATAAATTTAAAGGCTTTACTTGACAGCTAACGGAAAGCATACCAACGAGATCAGAAACAAGGGTTGACTTTGGTGGTTTCGCACTCGGGTTCGTGCGCGCTTAAATAAAAGTATTGCCCGTTTGTAGTTCTTGGTTCGCATGCGTGAATTTCCGATGATAAGACACATATATGCCTGATGGAAATTTAGTGATGACATTGCTGGGCGCTAGCACACTGCGCGCATATGTACCTGAACCATGCAATATATCGTGTTAAATGGAACAGTGGCGATGAGATCGTCCAAGCGTGAAACAGCATCGCGGTGGTCTCCTGCCATAAAAACGATGACAGCCTGAGCACATCAACACCTGTGAAATAATTATGTCCCAATCTACATGCCTTGACCAATAAAATAAAACTGGCATGAGTATATTGAAAATGCTGGAACACCATGTCGCATGCCCGGTACCCTTTAGACTTTTCCCCCTTGCCGACAAGAGCTACGCTTTTTGCAATATAGCCAATGGCTGATGGCTGTATCGCAATGGACTGGGCATGAATTAGCATCAGTTGATGGAATAAAATGGTGAACAATACTTGTTTGGCATCTTCAATAGCCGCGTTCCACTGTCGCAAGCGTGTGTAGACCAGTGCTCGAATGGCGAGTGTGTAGTAACTTGATTTCTGAGACTTGGTAAAAAGTGTAGTTAAAAACACTTGCACCTTTGCCAGCTGACCGTGCCTCCACGTGTAAAGTGCAAAATCGTCACACGGCGCGTCTAGTTTTTGCTGTACACGCAAACAAGGTGGCGCAATCAAATCCCGCGCAATCAAAGGAACCTAGCGAGAAAAGTAATCATATGCACCAAATCTGTCGAGAGGCGAATCTTACGAGGAATTGAGATACGTTGCGGACAGCAATTGTCCCATCCTCTCCACAGATTGCAAGAAAGGTGTCGTCTTGAGAGAATATGATTGAACGTATAGAGTGAATGTGTTGGAAGACATCAAGCTTGACGTATGTTGACGTGTCCCAAAATGTGACGATACACCTTGTAGCGCATACGATAAATGCTCCGTGTTGTGGTATGGCAATGCACGAATCATCGTTGGTATCCGGAAGCGCCCCCTGTGCGACAGTTAACCCCGAGGATACTTCAACTTGATTTATTTCACCCCCAGACAGGATGAAGAGATGATTGTGTAACCAAAAAAGGTCATTGTTGCTATGTGGGATGACTGTCAACGGAATGTCGGCGAGCAGGTGGTTATCGCTGATTGCGTCATATAATCGAACGGAATTCTGAGTGACGGTTGCGATCTGACTGCTTTGGGGTGAAAACTTGGCTGCTCTAACGTCATACTCGTGAGGCAATGGTCCGAGTGTTCGTTTTCCTGTTGCGACATTCCAGATGGTGACAGTGTGTCGAAATAACTCTGTGAATGTCCACGAGGAAGACCCAACGACAAGTCGAGTCGAGTCCGGTGAAAAGTCAATGGCTTTGACGATGGCAAAACCGATGCGAAACGATCTGACTGGTTTATACGTGTTTGCATCCCATACGCACACTTTCCCGTCGGACGTCCCCGCGCCGATCCATCGACCATCCCTGGAGACAGCCAAGGACCGGACGTCCCCCATTTCCATCGAGGCCACTTGCTTTCCATCACCAGTTTGCCACACACGAATGCCCTCACCACCGCTCACGAGATACTTGCCATTGAATGAGAGACTCAGTTCTCTTGCTGTAATGCTGGGGTCAATTTGGAAAAGCGAAGAGCATTCTTGTCCATTGGTCAGTGCCAACTCGGATCTTGCTTTTCAGTACCCACCAGTCATTCTTGACAATGAGGAACGACCAACATGCTCAGGTGCCTTGCACTGCCCTTCAAGGGCTGCGTACGTAGGTCTCACTAATTTTGTTTTTTCGGCGCTTGTGAAGACCCCTAGGTTAGATTTCTAACTTATGTTCTATATTATAAAATGTGCAAATTGATCATAGTACCCGATCCTTTGCATGGCCGACAAGGTTACCTACGCTTCATCATACCAAACCAACGACATAATTCTCCGGTCACATACAATAGTGAAGGCATTCATCACCTGCTTTTTGTGCGGTGGGCTCGTTCATCAATGCTAAAATGTTTTTGAACTAGATTCGGATCTCCCAGTCATGTACTCGCCTTTCGGCATGCTGGTCATCCAATTTTAGTTGGTTAGTCTGGTGGCAACACTTTGATTGGTGGAGAACCATTATACTCCATCAGGCTATTCGACCACTCTAGTACTTGTTTTCCTTCATATCACTGACCGGCTTCCTTCTCTCGAACAGGATGACTAATAGCAGAAACCCCAGGTTGGTAGCAGTAGGGTTCTCGTAGCTTCTCTTACAACCGGATCGACCCAGCCCTCCATAGTACGTCCAAGATACATAACAGCATTATAGTCGTTGGATTTAACTCAGGAGTGCCTGATACACAGTGACTCAACTGTTTGAATTCGGAATTGCTTCCGGTCTTCTGTGAGCTCGTCTTTTCGCTGGTCACATCCACTGGTCATGCCAAGAAATAATGGGGTTTCTGGAAGCCACCATGAGGTGGAACACTTTAGGCGACAGACAGACAGAGCGTAATCACGGTGCGGTATTCAAGAGAAGAAAAGATATTGTACATGACAACTGCAGCCCTTCTATATATATCGTAGTTGAGATGGTGAATGCCAGAGCAAGGGCATGCTGTGGCGTCATCGTCAGGTATGTGCAGAGTGTGAAGAGCGGGGGTGTCACACTTTCATTCCTATGCCGTGTTATCTTATCGCTAGGAGAGACAGCAAGCTTTTGTTTGACAAGGTCGTCCATATTGTGGTGTACAATCCGGAAGCTTTTGTTTCCCACAAGAAGCTGCAGATGTTTCGCAAAATTGTGCGAAACGCCAGATTCCGTTTGGTGCATCAACAAAGCAGACTATCACGTACTCCAAGAGGTCCTTGTTCCTAG
>JBBPJU010000690.1:0-18685 GCA_038088875.1 Austroboletus festivus
AGGGGACAAGCACAAGAGATGTGATTGTAAGGGAGAACTAGACTAAGGTACATGGCAGTGGATGGACAGGCTTTTATAGTGAGGAGGAATGAGAGGCAGTGTGGGAATACTGCCTTGAATGGAAATGAGGCTGTCCATAGATAAGTTATATAGAATGCGATGGAACATCAAAGAATAATTGATGAGTCAGAAGATAAGAGAATAACTCATGATGACAAGTAGCAGCTGAGTAATCGGGCCGATTACTAGATACGAATGAATCAGCATGAATAAGAGGATATGACTCAGCTGGAAAGCGAATTGGACTTATCCCAAGCAGGATTATCCAAGAGGAAACGAAAGGCTAGAGTCGGTACAAGAGTTATACATGAAAGAAGAAAGAAATTGTAACAATCCCCATTCAGATACTTCCAGGAACCACTGAGATAAAAGCCTTAGTTGACAGCAGGGCAACCAGCTGTTTCCTAAATGAATCCATCACAAGAAAAATGTACCTTCCCCTGACCAAACTAAAAATAAGAAGGATTGCCATCAATGAGGACGGCACAACAAATCACAGAGGAGATATAACCCATAAAACTCAATTAACTACCCTGATCGGAGGAAGAAGAGAAACCAGGGATTATCTGGTAATCAAAAGTGGCAAAATGGACATGATACTAGAAATGAGCTGGCTCTCCACTCATAACCCTATAATCGATTGGGTATGAAGGGAACTGAAAGGAGGGAAGAAAAGCCCAGACCTGGAAGAACAACGGTATCTGATCAAATATCTAACTACAAATTTGGCAGAGGAGCCAAACGAAGAAGTCCTTATCCATTGCTGCTCGGAACTAGAGAAAATCAATAAACTAACGATCTCCACAGAGATCGCCAGCAGAATGGACAAAGACCAAGTAATGCTCCTGACCAAATTTGGTCAATACCAAAAGGTATTTTCAGAAGAAGCCACCAATAGCCTACCACCAAAAAGAACATATGATCATCATATAGATCTACTCCCCTCCTTCTCCCCAAGAAGAGCCAGGAATTACCCCCTAAACCCAGAACAAACTGAGGCCTGTAGAAAGTTCATCACCAAACATCTCCAAAGCAGAAAGATTCAACCTTCCCAATCTCCACAAGCATCCCCATTCTTTTTTGTAGGAAAAAAAGATGGGAAACTTCACCCCTGCCAAGACTATCGGTATCTAAATGAACATACTGTAAAAAACACCTACCCCCTACTGCTTATCAGCGATCTTATCAACAAACTAAGAGGATCTAAGATCTTCACTAAGATGGACGTACGATGGGGGTACAACAACGTTCGAATAGTACCCGAGGATAGATGGAAGGCTGCCTTCATCACCCCACTAGGACTATTTGAACCAATGGTAATGTTCTTCGGGCTATGTAACTCCCCTGCCACTTTCCAAGCCCTCATGGATGACATCTTCGCCGATTACCTAGCTGAAGGATGGCTAATTATATACATGGACAACCTCCTCATCCACTCCCCGAACCAAAAACTCCATGACGAAAGGATGAAGAAAGTCCTAGAGCGAATGTTGGAGCATCAACTATACCTAAAACTGGAAAAATGTTCTTTCAACACAAAAAGTACCAAATATTTGGGAATGATCATTTCCAAGGAACAAACTAAAATGGACCCAGTCAAACTAAAAGCCATCCAAGAATGGGACCCCCCAACCTTCGTAAAAGGAACTAGATCCTTTTTAGGATTTTGCAATTTCTATTGGAAATTCATTGAAGGATTCTCCACGAAAGCGCGCCCCCTCATAGAACTAACTAAGAAGGATGTCAAATGGACCTGGGAAGACTCTCAGGAAAAAGCCTTTCAGGAATTACAGGAACAATTCCTCAAAAGACCTGTACTGGCCATCCCTGATCCATCAAAACCCTTCTTCGTGATGACGGATGCCTCCCTGGTGGGAACAGGCGGGGTGCTGATGCAAAAAGACATCAACAGAGACCTACACCCATGTGCATACCAATCCAGCACCCTGTCCCCCACTGAAAGGAATTACGACATCTATGATAAGGAATTGCTAGGGGTAATACATGCCTTGGACAATTGGAGACATTACCTCACCGGTACCACCCACCCGGTCACCCTCCTCACCGATCACAAAAACCTACTATACTTTAAGAAAGCTCAAAGATTGTCCAGGCAGCACGCACGATGGCAACTCTTTCTACAAGAATATGATCTCATCTTCCAACATCTCCCTGGGTCCCAAATGGGGCCAGCTGACGCTCTATCCCAGTTACCAAACCCAGATCTAACTGAAGATAACATTGCCCTACAACTGCTCCCAGAAGAGATGTTCATAAACCAAATAGATCTCGCCCTGAAAGATAAGATTTGAGCATCATCCGAAAAAGATCCATTAGTTCTTCAGGCCCTCCAAAGAATGTACCAGGAAAACCGCATCCCTGACAAGACCCATCCATCCGATTGGTCTTACATGGAAGGACAGTTGTACTTCCAAAATCACCTCTACATCCCACCCAATGAACGACAAGAACTGGTAAAATCTATCCATTTCTCAGCTGCAGGAGGGCATGGCGGACAACATCGAACCATCCAACTACTCTCATGAGACTACTGGTGGCCAGGATTATCCATGTTCATAAGGAAATACATCGCGGGATGCCCCATCTGCCAACAAAATAAAAATATCAATAACCCAAGTCACCCCCCCCTTGTCCCAATTCCAGCAAATGCACCACACCCATTCCACACTATCTCCATGGATATGATCACCGATCTACCCAAATCCAATGGAGTGGACTCTATTTTGGTTGTGGTGGACCACAGCCTTAGTAGGGGGGCAATTTTCATCCCAACTACCAAAACAGTCGATGCAGCAGGAATAGCCACACTATTTTTCAGGAACATATTCCCCCGATTCGGATTACACTCAAAAGTCATTTCCGACCGGGGCCCCCAATTCGCCTCCACCTTCACCAAAGAGCTAGCAAGACTGCTTGAATATGATGTCACCCTCTCCACTACTTATCACCCACAAACCAATGGAGAGACTGAATGAGTAAATCAGGAACTGGAAATGTACCTGAGGATATTCTGCCAAGGACAACAAGATCGATGGAGTGAGTTACTTCCAATGGTGGAATTCAATCACAACTCTTCCATACACTTGGCCACCAAACAAACCCCATTCCACCTCATGATGGGATATGAACCCAGAGCATATCCCCCCATTAGCAAAATGTTCAATCCAGCCATCAAGAAAAGGCTCGCCCAACTAGGAAACGCCAGGGATGAAGCATTAGCAGCAATCACCAACGCCCAACAATTTTCACACAACTACTTAATGTTCAAACCTTGGAAGGTTGGCAACAAAGTATGGCTATCAAACAAAAACCTTGAAACCCCTTACCTGTCCAAGAAACTCGGACCAAAAAGGAAAGGACCCTTCCCCATCACGAAAGTGCTCTCACCAGTGACGTACCAACTGGAATTACCTCTGACATGGAAAATCCATAACGTATTCCACGCCTTCCTTCTTTCCAAATATATCCAGAATGACGAATACGGGATCAGCAGAACTCTGCCACCCCCTGAGGTCATAGGTGACAAGGAAGAATATGATCTTGAAGCGATTCTAAATCACAAAGGGCACCCCGGATGTAGGTCCTACCTAGTTAAATGGAAAGGGTACAGTTCCGCCGAAAATACTTGGGAGCCAGAAAACAACTTCACCCACGCCGATGAGACTCTCGAAAACTATAAAAAGCGACACAAACTATCATGAAACAACCAACCTTCCATTGCCCATTCTACAAATTCTCCCTAAAGACAAACAAGCCAGACCGATTTACTTGCAGATTCTCCACCATCTCCGTATTCGAACCTAAAAGAAAACGACATTATACCCGAGAGCATATTGAGACACACTCGTGTTACTGTAACATCAACAACTGCCCCTATCACTACTAAGCCCATCATTCCGATCCTTATCATCAATCACTCCCTCCCTTTCTTGTTACCTTACAAAAACCCCCCTCTACCCGTTTTAATTACCCTCAGATTCGTCATACACATCAGTTTCACCCTTTAATCCGACAATCTTGATCTCACCTCTCACGCCTCCATTTTCTTCTTTATTTATGTCCCTTATCCTTGCCCTGGTCAAAGACGTATTCAATCTCCAGATCCTTCCCCCCTCTTATAGAAGAATTGCCTACGCTGCTATTTTGGATGATCCCCAAGGACTCGCCCTATTAGAAGCCAACCTTGAGCTCAGGAAATTGTCCTCCATTGTCCTCCTCATCGACACTTACCGCAGCTATGTCTCCACAAGACTTCTGGTCAAAGAAAACGGTGTGGCGAACATTACTGAGGCGATCGCAGAAAATCTCCGCTCGGTGGGCAGCCAGACCCTTGATGCACTCCACTTCTGCGGATTGGGATACTTTATCAAGAGACTCCCCATGACCACCTTCTTCGGAAGACTTTATCCCATCTACCTCCAGCTTCCCCGAACTATGGGACAGCGAGGATTTATCGATATTGAACTTGCCAGACAGTTTGCCTTTCTTAATGGGAGCAATTTCCTGTTTGAGACTGAGGCAATTAGACAGCTCACCGGAGAATCACGAGATAGCGAAGAGCAAGAGAATCTTCTTCCCCTCCTAATTCGTATCGCCCAACCTCTTACAGACATTAAGACACCTGAAACTCCGGAAAGATCTGAAGGGAAAGTCGACAAAGCTCCGCCCAGACAGCTCATTCCAACCACCCCGTCTCCCAACCCCTTACCCAGAGTCCCTCAGCGACCTAAGCGACCTCTCTCCACTCGAATCAACCTCAGAAATAATGACACCCCAACTCCCCCCACGCGAACTTACCAATGCTATCAGTGTGGAAGTTCCCACCATCTCTGACCAGCCTGTCCCAACTACACCTGCCCCTACTGTAGAGAGGACGCACCCAGCCACCCCCAACATCTCTGCCCCAGTTGCGCAGAGAGTGGATCTAACTAGGTGGATGATGGATTGGGATGAGATTGATGAGATTCATCAACCTTATCGACGGGGTAATGTCATGCATCAGGTGAACTATCTGTGGAGGGCCACCCCTTTTTCTCATGAAGGGGATCGACCTTGGCTGAATGGGAACATGGCCACAGCTGCCTATGGAGGGAACGAGGACGGACAGCTGCAGTTCTGGGGAGGAGAAGCAGAAGGAGCTATCTGGGGAGAGGAACCCCTAGGCGATTTCGTCCCAGGATGGTGGAACATTCAAGCACCACCCTTAGGATTGGAGGAGACCGCACCTGCGCCAGAATGGCCTACAGATCCCACATGGATGTGACGCATCCATGCCTATATTAAATTGTACAAACTTTATCTCCTTATCTACAGACTACTTTCTGTTCCAATCGCACCTTTACACCTGTGTGATCCTCACATTCCCCCACCTATGACCACTAGTTTAGCTCTCCTCTTTACCCTAAGGACAGTCCCCCCTCTACCCATGATCGCTTCTTATGATTGTGGCAGTTCCCCCTATCCCTATAAATACGACTGCCTTGTACAATAACAACCCAACTAGATCTACATTTAATCTACGTGGTATTTGGTTAAACTGTCATCCCTAAGTGAGGGCCGCAGTCTAAAGACTTCTCTACTATACCGGATCTCTATCAGTCTCCTGTCTACTGTTGAGTGACAGCTGAACACCTCAGGGATCGCTTGTGTCTTGATCTATACCTGTAGATCGCGTCACAGTTTCCTTTCTTGTAATACACAGCCGCTTCTCCTAGCCCCTATATATAGTGGTTCCCCTGTACTATAGATCCTCATCTTAGACCTCCCTTCATAATTCCCTATCACCTCTTATTCATGGTTCCTTGACATCTCCTGTATCCTCCACCTCCATGAATCTATCCACTTTGCATCTCTCATCATCTGCCTGACAACCAACTGTCATTTCAACTAAGAACCTCCAATCCTTCAGCGATCCTTTTTGATCATCATCTCACTGAAGTCCCTCTTTATGTGACACGATCTACGGGTATAGATCGTAAACACAATTGACCCCTATGTTGTTCAGCTGTCACTCAGCAGTAGACAGGAGACTGGTAGAAATCTGGGATAGTAGAGAAGTCGATGACTGCGGCCCTCACTCAGGGATAGCAGGAAACCAAATACCACGTAGATTAAACGTAGATCTAGTTAGGGAAACTACTGTACAAGGCAGTCGTATTTATAGGGAAAAGGGGAACTGCCACAATCATAAGATGCGATCATGGGTAAGTGGGGGACTGTCCTTAGGGCATAGGGGAAAAGTAAACTAGCGATCATAGGTGAGGGAAGTGGGGATCGCACAGGTGTAGAGGTGCGATCAGAAAGGAAAGTAGTCCATTTAAGAAGAGAAAGATAAGAGAAATGAAGAAGATAGAGTTCGTACAATTTAATATGGGGCATGGATGCGTCACATCCATGTGGGATCAGTGGGCCACTCTGGTGCGGGTGTAGTCTCCTCTATCCCTAGGGGTGGTGCTTGTATGTTCCACCAGCCTGGGACAAAGTCTCTAAGAGGTTCTTCCCCCCATGTAGCTCCCTCCGCTTCTCCTCCCCAGAATTGCAGTCATCCGTCCTTATTTCCTCTGTATGGGGCCATTGCAATGTTCCCATTCAGCCAGGGCCTATCTCCTTCATAGGGAAAAGGAGTAGCTCTCCGCGGGTAGTCCACATGATGCATGACATTACCCCATCAATAAGGTCGATGAACCTCATCGATCTCATCCCAATCCATCATCCATCTAGTTAGATCCACCCTCTGTGCGGCTGGGGCAGAGATGTTGGGGGTGGCCTGGCACATCCTCTCCACAGTAGGGGCAGGTGTAGTTGGGACAGGATGGTCAGAGATGGTGGGGACTTCCACACTGGTAGCATTGATATGTTCTTGTGGGGGAGATAGGGGTGTCATTTCGCTTGTGGGTGATTCGAGTGGAGAAAGGTTGCTTAGGTCACTGAGGGAATTGTGAGACAGGGTTTGGGGATGGGGTGGATGGTGGGATGAGCTGCCTGGGCGGTGTGTCGTCGGTTTCTCCTTCAGATCTTTCCGCAGTTTCAGGTGCCTTAACTTCTGTAAGAGGTTGGGCAATATGAATCGGGATGGGAAGAAGATTCTCTCGTTCCTTGCTATCTCGCGATTCTCCGGTGAGCTGTCTAATTGCCTCAGTCTCAAACGGGAAATGGCTCCCATTAAGAAAGGCAAACTGTCTTGCAAGTTCGATATCGATAAATCCTCGCTGTCCCATAGTTCAGGGAAGCTGGAGGTAGATGGGATAAAGCTTTCCGAAGAAGGTGGAGGCAGGGAGTCTCTTGATAAAGTATCCCAATCCACAGAAGTGGAGTGCATTGAGTGTCTGGCCTCCTGCCAAGCGGAGATTTTCTGCGATCGCCTCAGTAATGTTCGCCACGCTGTTTTCTTCAACCAGGAGTCTTGTTGAGACATAACTGTGGTAGGTGTCGATGAGGATGACGAGGGATGATAGTTTCCTCAGTTCAAGATTTGCTTCTAATAAAGCTAATCCTTGGGGGTCGTCTAATACGGCAGCATACACGATCCTCCTATAAGAGGGTGGGAGGATCTGTAGGTTGAATATGTCCTTGACCAGGGCGAGGATAAGGGACATAAATGAAGATGAATATGGAGGTGTGAGAGGAGAGGTTGATATCGTCGGCGTAGAGATCAAACCCGATTTGTATGACGAACTTTAGTGTGATTAGAATTGGGAGGGGTGGGTGTCCGAAAGGTAGAAAGAAGGGAAGGGTGTGGTTGATGATAAGGAACGGAATGATGGGCTAGTAATGATAGGGGCAGGCACTGATCTGACAGTAACACTGATGAGTTTCGATATGTTCTTGGGTATAGTGGCGTCATCTTCCTGGTTCGAACACGGAGATCCAAGAGAACTTTCAAGTGTATCGGTCCGGTTTGTTGGTTTTTAGGGAGAACTTGTAAAATGAGCAGGGGAAAGTGGGTTGTTTCATATGAGTTTGTTTCTCTTTTTATAGTTTCTGAGAGTCTTGTCGGCATAGGTGAAGTTGTTTTCTGGTTCCCAAGTGTTTTCGGTGGTGCTATATCCTTTCCATTTAACCAGGTAGGACCTGTGTCCTGGGTACCCTCGGTGATTCAGAATTGCCTTGATCTCGTATTCTTCTTCATCACCTATGACCTCAGGGGGAGGCAGAGTCCGCTTAGCCCGTATTCGTCATTCTGAACAAATTTGGATAGTAGGGAGGTATGGAATACGTTATGGATTTTCCAAGTCGGGGGTAATTCCAATTGGTACGTCACTGGAGATAATACCTTAGAGATGGTAAAGGGTCCTTCCCTTTTTGGGCCGAGTTTCTTTGATGGATAGGGGGTTTTAAGGTTTTTATTGGACAGCCACACTTTTTCCCCTTTCTTCCAAGGGACGAATGTGGGATGAGAGTTGGTGAACAGCTGGGCATTGGTGATTGCGGCTAAAGCTTCATCCCTGGCATCGTTTATTGACTTCAGTCATTTTTCAATGGTTGGGTTGAAGGTTTTGCCCATGGGTGGGTAAGCCCTTGGTTTGTATCCCATCATGAGGTAGAACGGGGTTTGTTTAGTGGCAGAGTGTATGGAGGAATTGTGGTTAAATTCTGCCATGGGTAATAGATAACTCCATTGGTCTTATTGTCCTTGGCAGAATATTCTGAGATAAGTTTCCAGTTCCTGGTTTACTCTCTCAGTTTCTCTGTTAGTTTGGGGATGATAAGCTGTGGATAGGGCTACATCGTATTTGAGGAGTCTGGCTAGTTCCTTGGCGAATGCGGAGGTGAATTGGGGTCCTCTGTCAGAGATGACTTTGGAGTGTAGACCAAATTGGGGAAATACCTTTTTGAAAAATAGGGTTGCTACTCCTGCGGCATCGACTATTTTGGTAGTTGGGATGAAAATTGCCCCCCAGCTAAGGCTGTGGTCCACCACGACCAAGATAGAGTCCACTCCATCGGACTGGGGAAGATCTGTGATCATGTCCATTGAGATGGTGTGAAAGGGATGGGGTGCGTTTGCCAGAATGGGTATTAGGGGCGGGTGTGAGGGGTTGTTTATGTTTTTGTTTTGTTGGCAGATGGGGCATCCCGCGATATATTTTCTAACGAATGTTGATAATCCCAGCCACCAGTAATCCCTGGAGAGGAGTTGGATTGTGCGATGTTGTCTCCCATGCCCTCCAGCTGTGGAGGAATGAACAGAGTGAACTAAGTTCTTTCGTTCATCGGGAGGGATGTAGAGGCGGTGTTGGAAGTATAATTGTCTGTCGACCAGTCGGAGGAGTGGGTTTTGTCCGGGATGTGGTTTTCTTGGTACATGCATTGGAGTGCTTCAAGCACCAGTGGGTCTTTCTCAGAGGAGATTCTGATCTTATCTTTCAGGGCTAGATCAATCTTGTTGATGAATATCTCATCTGGGAGAAGTTGTAATTTAGAGTTATCATCGGACAGATCTGGGTTTGATAATCAGGATAGTGCGTCGGCGGGTCCCATTTGGGTTCCTGGGAGATGTTGGAAGATAAGATCATATTCTTGGAGAAAGAGTTGCCATCTGGCGTGTCATCTGGATAGTTTTCGAGCTTCCTTGAAGTATAGGAGATTTTTGTGATCGGTGAGGAGAGTGACTGGATGGTGAGTTCCAGTTAGGTAGTGTCTCCAGTCGTCCAGAGCATGTATAACCCCTAACAATTCCTTATTGTAGATGTCATAATTTCGTTCGGCTGGGGATAGGGTACTAGATTGATAGGCACATGGATGTAGGTCCCCATTGGCATCTTTTTGCATGAGTACTCCCCCAGTTCCTACTAGTGAGGCATCAGTCATTACAAAAAAGGGTTTGGCTGGGTTTGGGATTGCTAGGACGGGTTTTCTGAGAAACTGTTCCTGGAGTTCTCAGAAGGCCTTTTCCTGGGAATCCCTCCAGTTCCATTTGTTTTCTTTTTTTGTCAATTCTATGAGGGGACGAGCTTTAGTGGAAAATCCCTCAATGAATTTTCGGTAGAAATTGCAAACCCTAAAAAGGAACGAGTTCCTTTTACAGAGGTTGGGGGGTTCCATTCTTGGATGGCTTTAAGCTTTACCGGATCCATTTCAACTTGTCCTTCTGAAATGATCATTCCCAGATATTCAGTGGTTTTAGTATCGAATGAACACTTTTCCAATTTTAGATATAGTTGGTGTTCCATTAGTCTTTCTAGGACTTTATGTGTTCTTTCGTCATGGGTTGACTGATCATGGAAGTGGATCAGGAGATCGTCCATATATATGATTAACCATCCTTCGGCTAGGTAGTCGGCAAAGATGTCATCCATTAGGGCCTGGAAGGTTGCAGGGGAGTTGCATAGTCCGAAGAACATTACTGTTGGTTCGAACAGTCCCATGGGGGTAATGAAGGCAGCTTTCCAGTGGTCTTTGGGGACTATTCGTATGTTATTGTATCCCCATCGTATGTCCATCTTGGTGAAGATTTTGGATCCCCGCAGTTTGTCTATCAGATCCCCGATGAGGGGTAGTGGATAGGCATTTTTGATCGTGTGTTCGTTCAGGTACTGGTAATCTTGGCATGGACAGAGTTTACCATCCTTTTTATCTACGAAAAAGAATGGGGATGCCTGGGGGGATTGTAATGGTTGGATCTTTCCACTTTTGAGGTGTTCTTGAATGAACTTTCTACATGCTTCGGTCTGTTCTGGATTTAGAGGGTAATTTTTTGCTCTTTGGGGTGTAAAGGAGGAAAGAAGGTCGATATGATGATCGTAAGTTCTTTTCGGTGGGAGAGAGGTGGTGGCTTCTTCAGAAAAGACTTTTTGGTATTTTGCGAATTTGGTTGGAAGAGTTATGTCTTTCCTTACTTCCTTCTTGGCTAGATCAGTCGAGATGGTAAGTTTATGGATTTCTTCCTTTTCTGAGCAATGCCTGATGAGTACTTCCTCGTTTGATTCTTCCGCCAAGTTGGTGGTGAGGTATTTGATTAGATATCTTTGCTCCTCCAGATCGTCCCCTTTCTTTTCTCCTTTTAGCTCCCTCTGGACCCAGTCTATTATTGGGTTATGCTTAGCCAACCAGCTCATTCCTAGAATCATATCTGTTTTTCCACTTTTTATGACTAGGTAATCCCTGGTTTCTTTTCATCCCCCAATAGATGTGGTAATAGTGGCTTTGTGAGTGATATCCCCTCCTTTATTTGAAGTTCTGTCTGCATTTACTGCGATCCACCGAATCCTTAGTCAAGTGAGAGGTAGTTGTAGTTTCCTGACTATTGTTTCATTAATGAAGCATTTTGTGGCTCCACTGTCAACTAGGGCTTTTATCTCAGTGTTTCCTGGAATGATTTGATCAGGGATTGTGATTGAGAGTCGTTCTACTGATTGTACATTCCAAGTGGTAGGAGAGGCACACACTGATCGTGTTCTCCTATTTAAAAACCCTTTGCCCTGGTTATTCCCTCTCGTATCCTTTCGGTGCTGATTTTTGCAATGGTTTCTTCTTCTTCCTGATAGGGGGGTTCTTTGTATACCTCTTTGAGGATTTTGATGATTTCTTCCTCTTTCACGTCTCTTTCCTCCAATACTTTGACATAATCGGAGATTGCCATTGGTTTGATGGAGGAATCGGAGATCTCTTTAGTTTGTTCCCTCTTTTGGAACTTTGGGTGGGAAGTGGTTCCTGGTTGCGGATGGTTCCTTGTGGAGCACCCTACTTTATGGCATATGAAGCATCTATTTTCTTTGATGTGCTTGGCTCGGTTAAATGGAGATAGTTTGATGATGTCTACATCCATAGCATTTGGGTCTTTTTCCTGGGCTTCTGCTTTGAATCGATTCCCTTTCAGGTCTCGGACTCTTTCGATTTGCCTCATTTGCTTGTGAGCAGATTCGATCCACTCTTTAAGGGTTTCCGGCTCCTTGTTACCGATTACTTTTTCCACGATTAATGGGTTTAGCCCCCTGACGAACCATTCCGTCAGGGCAGCATCGTCCGTCATTTTTGCCTTTCCTGCATAAAGCTGGAAGTCCTGCATATACCCCTGCAATCCTTTTGTTGTAGGGTAGGATTCCTTGTCCTTTTGTTTGAGAGCAGCTAACTTCCTTCGATGGTCCAGATGGATTTCCTTTGATGAGAATGCTTTGAGGAATTTTTCTTTAAACTCCTTCCACGTCTGTGTGTCTGGAATAGTTCCTTCTTCCCTTTGGTTGTAGTATGCTTCCGTGAACATCTTTCCCCTTCCTTTGCTCATCTTGTTTAATGCAGTATTAATCTTATCTTGTTCATAGGTGTAGATATCATTGTTCATAGAGAAGTTGATATGGAACGCAGTACATGGAGGCCTAGCCTCTGAGCAACATATGCATCTAGCGGTCCTAGGTTTGGCAAGTACCGCATGTAAGTGGCTTGGATGTGAATCCGAGCCCTAGTGCCAAGAGTGAAGAGGATGAGGCAATGGTTAAGGCAATGTCATAATAGAACTCTCTCGATGAAAGGACGATGATCTCCTTCCAAAGGTGCAGCCAGAACTCCACGTAAGATTGCGTAGAATCTAACTGGGGAAACTATAGAGTTACATGGGCGCTTATATACGGTTTCTGGAAGATTGGGTAATCCTCCCGACTGGTAAGGGGAATGGCTTGTCGTAACAGAGACAAGCGAATGGGGAAAAGCATCTGAAAAGGATAGATCCCATCTAAGATGGAATCTTGTTGTAAATACCGTAATTGACGGCATGCACTGCCTATGGAAAAAGGGGAAGGGCAGTGCATGGGAATACTCCCATGCGTGTGGGAAGAACTCCTAAAGGACCTAGAAAGGAGATATGAGATCTATTGGAAACAAGAGGGGTAATACCTAATCCGGCAGATGCAGTGTGGAGTGAGTATGGTTGGAAGAGGTAACTAGCGATAACTGTGGAATAGATCGAGTATCTCCAAAAAGATCAGCAAAAATAAATAAAAGTTTAATTGGTCCAAAACGGGAACATAGACTCCCACCTATGCACATAGTTGTACAACTCCTGGGTGTCCCAGGTGAACCACTCCTTGTTCCCTGGTGGAACGTTCTCCTGGTTGTCCGGCAACAGGGGAGAGGCACTCCACTGTTCTAAAGAATCTCCCCAAGCTAAGGAGCTTGAGAAATCTGTCTCCATATCTGCGAAATGTCCTGAAGAAAAAGAAAAAGACGGCGCGTCTAGCACCTCTGGGTACGGCGTAGGGGGCCTCCTCCATGGTTCTGTAACAGAAGTAGTTGCTCATGGTCATGATTCACCATGTAGCATCCTCCCCTTCTTCAGAAAAGTTGCATGGTAATCCTGCTCACTTCTCGGACATCTTTGCTCTTCCCCTTGGTGGGAGGTCAAGCGCAAAGTCTTCCTCCTCTAAGTGTGATGTAGCTGTATTAGGTGGGACAGGAGTTGTACCCCTGTCGGTTGGGTCAACTTCCGTGCTAACTTGTGGAGGTGCAGGTAGGCTCTGAGAAGGGCGACGATAGGTTCTGGTCCTATGGGGCCTGGGGTTGAGATGATGGCTAGGAGTAGTAGAGCTTCCTCCGATTTGCAGTCCTCTAGGCAGATCAGGGAGTTGGGTCTTGTGATGTTGTTCAACGTTGTGGTTTTCTTCTCCTTCGGAGTGGGGATCTGCAGCGGAGTATATGGTGATGGATTTTCCTTAGTGGGGATTTGGGCCCACTAGACTCTTCTTGGTAGAACAAGGAGTGAACAAGGTTCAACTAGATCTTTTGTGACGCGATCTACGGATATAGATCATAAACACAATTGACCCCTATGTTGTTCAGCTGTCACTCAGCAGTAGACAGGAGACTGGTAGAAATCTGGGATAGTAGAGAAGTTGATGACTGTGGCCCTCACTCAGGGATAGCAGGAAACCAAATACCATGTAGATTAAACATAGATCTAGTTAGGGAAACTACTGTACAAGGCAGTCATATTTATAGGGAAAAGGGGAACTGCCACAATCGTAAGATGCGATCATGGGTAAGTGGGGAACTGTCCTTAGGGCATAGGGGAAAAGTAAACTAGCGATCATAGGTGAGGGAAGTGGGGATCGCACAGGTGTAGAGGTGTGATCAGAAAGGGAAGTAGTCCATTTAAGAAGAGAAAGATAAGAGAAATGAAGAAGATAGAGTTCATACGATTTAATATGGGGCATGGATGCGTCACATCCATGCGGGATCAGTGGGCCACTCTGGTGCGGGTGTAGTCTCCTCTATCCCTAGGGGTGGTGCTTGTACGTTCCACCAGCCTGGGACGAAGTCTCCAAGAGGTTCTTCCCCCCACGTAGCTCCCTCTGCTTCTCCTTCCCAGAATTGCAGTCGTCCGTCCTTGTTTCCTCTGTATGGGGCCATTGCAATGTTCCCATTCAGCCAGGGCCTATCTCCTTCATGGGGAAAAGGAGTAGCTCTCCGCGAGTAGTCCACATGATGCATGACACTTTACCTTGATCATTGGTGATGTTCCTCTGTCCTATCTCCATTCATCTCATCACCAATTCCTCCATCCATTGACAACTCTCCCTCACCCTTATCTCCTAAGTCATTCTCTCACCAACACTCTGGTAGTACCCTTGATCTTGTCAGTCCTACAGCGATATCTATTGCTCCTCTCTTGACCCCCAGTAATGTTCTCCTTATCTCTTGCCCATCACCATTTCTTTCTATGCTGACCTCTAGAACTTACCTTTTCCCTTCCCTTCTCCCCTTCACCTTAGTTCTCTGAATAGGGATATAAGGGCTATGTTACGATAGCACTTTTCCAAGCCTTCATTTCCATATTTATCAAGACATGCTTATCTATCAAGACATTAACATTATAACTCAAGTCCTACTCTAAGTACCATGGATTGCTAGTCAATCCCTAATACTCAAGACTTAGTATTTTTCTGCATTTGTGGGAAATACTTACTATATATATCATCAGAAGGGGGACCCCTCTATCAATCCCAATCATGCAAAAGTCATAACATATGTAGACCACATGTTTACCTCACCTATGCCTCATGTGTGCAGCATGCTGCCACATCCTTTTCACATCGATTTCACAGAAGCATTGATTGCTTCTATCCTCAATGAAGATGCATGTTGAACATGCAGTAACCTCATGTATCTAATTACCGCAGGCTTCTCTTCCAGAAGTTCTTATCTATACCTGCTGGTAAACATATGCTTTTCATTCTATTTGATATTTTATATTTAGGATCTAATCCTATTGGAGGGTATGATCCGCTGTAACTATGACTTGCCTTAACTCTAGATGGGTACAGGGTATATGCATTGTCATGCACTGGTTTGCACTGGTTCCATTTGATATTTATTATCAAACCCCTTTGATTGGCTGCCACAAGTGGTGCCACTTTCATTTCCCTTTATTATATTGATATATCTTAAGATCCACAGGTATTTCCGAATATCTTAATACATTAGAGTATTTCTATTGGTTGTTCCTGTTATGGTAGAGCCAAACATGTACATACAGTAGGATAGTATATAAAGACTCAGGAGTGCTAGACTGGTTCCCCAGTTTAGTGGTCTTGGAGATTCCCCTCTTCAAAGACTTAAAGGCCTAAGTGGCATAAGAACTCCTTCCCTCTAATCCCTATAGCTCTGGTCAGCTGATAGTAGCTCTGGTTGGTTGGTTAAAGATACAACTCTCAAGAGGTTGTTTCAGGCTACACTTGGACCTACCTGGTACAAGCGTAACAGTGAGTAATCAAATATATCCTAATAGAGAGAAAGAGAATAATGACAAAGAAAGGTTTTCATAAGAAAGGAAAATTGTCCTGTCGCCAGTTGAAGAACTTGGCAACCTCCTGAGTATCCTAAGTAAACCAAACCTCTCCTGGAGGAACATTCTCCTGATTGTCAAGTAAAGGAGGTGAAGTGTTCCAGATGGAGAGGAAGTCACCCCAGGTGAGTCCACTCGAGAAGTCATCTTCCACATTGACCAGTCCTCCTGAAGAAAAAGAAAAACTAGGTGCCTCCAATGCCTCTGGATAGGGAGTCAGTGAGTGCACCCATCGTTCTGTAACACCTGCAACTCCCATGTCTGATCACCTGTGAGCCATTCTGTATAGACATGTTGTATATTGTCAGCAGTACTATAAACCTTCATTGGCACAAATTCAATCTGGCCATGGTTTGCTGACAAGTGGATAAGATGTTGGAGACATTTGATTGCATTGCAGTAAAATACTTTTAGGCTAGATTTAGTCAGAAACTCAGTTTCAATACTCTGAGACTTCCAACATGGTCCAAAGGGCAACATTTCAATACATTTGTGAAGTGCTTTTGCAGTTTGGAAGGATAATGACTGCAACTTTATCTGAGACATGCATTGTCAGAACAGGTATCAAATGAAAAGGATCAAGAAGATGGCATATGATGTCCAGAAAGAGACATTGGTCTATAGTAGCCATGCTCCACCCCAAGTTGGCAAGCCATGAAGTAAATTGCCACTTAGATTGTGATGAAAAGAGATAGTAAAGGTTTAATTGGCATTCCAGTGAGTAATCATTGGTGTCAAACTTGTCCATGAAAGTATAGCCTTGCCCATAGTTTGTAAAAGCACTGAGATGAAGCTCAATGACCAACTGAGGTTTCATCACAGAGTCTGATGTTGGCTCTTCTTTGGCAAAGAAGCCATTGAACATGGGCCAGTTTAGATCTGAATTATCCTCAATCCAGTTACTTTCAACAGTATTGATGTTAGCATTGGGGTCAATTTCTGATGACAATGAAACATTACACCATGGTTGCATACAAAGCCTACTTGTTATACAGTGTCCACACAGCTGGTTCATATATTGAAGAAGATGCATATGGTTAGGAAAAGTTTTGCAACACCCAGGACACTATATGTTGGGCTTGATCTCACCTGAGAGCCTGGGGCATTCCTGAGCATTAATTAAAGATTGGTTTTCTATTTGGGCAGACA
This sequence comes from Austroboletus festivus, assembly GCA_038088875.1. Lineage (NCBI taxonomy): Eukaryota > Fungi > Basidiomycota > Agaricomycetes > Boletales > Boletaceae > Austroboletus > Austroboletus festivus. The sequence continues at coordinate 17,006 of JBBPJU010000690.1, forward strand.
CTTCTGTAGGCTCTTCTTTTCACACACACACACCCTTTACATGCCACCGCAATGCTGCCACAGGTCCCAGCATCAGCAACTTGCAGAAATGGCCATAATTTTCAACCAGCATGTCAGAGCTAGCTTTCACTCACAGCTCTGTACTAGATTCCTTGACTTTGTCCAAATCTCACAGGTATGTCACTGTTTTCTGTATATATGGTTAATGTAGCTTCATCTTTGTGCCTGCAGTCTACCAGCCCAAGCTGTAGCTTCATTAGATTCTGTCAATGAAGCATCCTGTCTACTATGATTCTTGCAAGCCAATCATAGTGCCTGTTAAGCTGAGCTAAACCTATTTCAATTGGTGGTTTCATGATGCACTGACCATGCCCAATATTACACTCATTTGGTTAGAAAGGCAGAAAAACAAGTGGAAGGTGCAGAAAATGCAATTGGCTATGGCAGAATGGTCATAATGAAGAACAGATATCTGTATGAAGCAGTGTGAGCATGTTCACAATGCCAACTCTGACAGCTTCTTTTTCACCAGGTTTTTATTGTATTCCATTGTGTCATCATTGCACTGTTTCCAAGTCTTATTGTCTAACTTGCCCCCTTTTCTTGTCTCTCTTGCTTCATCCAAGGTACAGCATTTGTTTACATTCATCCAGTGCCATCCTTGTTATGTTTACATCTTTCTGTTCCCTTTCCATCATTGCTACATCATTTCCAAGTTTAATCATTTTTTAGCCATTTCAATCTAGTGTTTAGTCATTTTGGTCTTGTTTTGAGCCATCTTTGTTCTGTTTTTGTCTTGATTGTGTATTATTTTTTTTACATTGTGTCATCATCGCATTTGTTGCCCCACCTTCACATTTTGAGCCTGAATGTTTGTTTATCATCCCACCATCAGCAAACTAGCCATTCCTCTTCTAGCATTCCAGCATTTCCAGAGTACTCCAGAGCTCTTGTGGAAATTACTCCAGAGCTCTAGGCCTTCCAGGTTATCCAGATCAACTTTTCAACATTTCAGAAGATTACTGCCAGCCTGAGTAGTACTGGTTTTTATACCAAGTAAACATGAACAACCAAAATAAGGTAAAAGTCTGATTTACAAATAAGGTATTACTGAATGGTATTCAAAAAACAAGTATACTAGGCATATGGAGACAAGGCTCTAGCAGAGAAGTGAGTGATATGGGAGCATGGGGAAGAGGAAGAGTGTAATATGGGAGCATGGAAAAGAGGAAGAGTATGATATGGAAGGGTGGAGGAGAGGAAAAGAGTGATATAGAAGGATGGGGGAGGGGAAGAGAATGATATGGAAGGGTGAGGAAGAGGAAGAGAGTGATATGGAAAGATAGGGGAGGGAAGGAGAGTGATATGGAAGGATGGGAAAGGGGAAGAGAGTGATATGGAAGAATGAAGGGGAAGAAGAAAGTAATATGGAATGATGGGAAAGGGGAAGAAAGTGATATAGGAGGGTGGAGTAGGAGAAGAGATTAATATGCCAGAAGGGTGAAAAAGAGAAAAAGAGTGATGTGAAAGAATGAGGCTTGGGTAGAGAGTAATATAGGAGGAGGGGAAAGGGGAAGAGAGTGATGTAGGAGGAACAGAGAGAGTGCTATTTGAGTGTGAAAGAAAGGGATATGAAAAGATGGAAGAGAGTGATATGAGAAAGTTGGAAAAAGTGATATG
>JBBPJU010000691.1:0-18659 GCA_038088875.1 Austroboletus festivus
AAGATCCCCCCCTGGACATCGACCCACCCCCCCCCCCCCCCCCCCCCTAGGAGGGAACAGACCAAGATGTCTGAGAAACCAGCTGGCCTGCCAATAGACTTCTCCAGAAAAGGAAAAGATGCCTCATGGTGGATCATGACTATGAACAACTACTTCTCTATGAACAATGATATCTACACCTATGATCAAGACAGGATTAATACTACCTTGAATAAGATGAGCAAAGAAAGAGGGAAGATATTTTCCAAAGCATACTATAACCAGCAAGAGGCAGGAATGGTCCCAGACACACAAAGTTGGAAGAGCTTCAAAGAGAAGTTTTTAGAGGCATTTTCATCCAAGGAGGACCACTTGGACCATAGAAGGAAGTTAGCTGCTCTCAAACAGAAGGACAAAGAATCCTTCCCTATGATGAAGAAGTTGCAGGAATATATGCAGGACTTTCAGCTCTACGCCGGAAAAGCCAAAATGATGGATGACACCACCCTGATGGAATGGTTTGTCAGAGGCCTCAATCCATTGATTGCGGAAAAAGTCATAGCCATAAAGGAGCCAGAAACTCTTAAAGACTGGATTGAATCCAGCCACAGATAAATAAGACAGATTGAAAGAGTTCGAGACCTGAAAGGGAATTGATACAAAGCAGAAGCATGCGACCCTAATGCAATGAATATAGACATCATCAAACTATCCCCATTCAACTGCGCCAAACATGTAAAAGAAAATTGCTGCTTCATCTGTCATAAAGTAGAGTGCTCCACCAGGAATCATTTGCAATCAGGAACATCTTCCCACACTAAGTTCCAAAAGAAGGAACAAATTAAAGAAGTCTCTGCAGTTCCTGCACCATTGGCAATCACTGATTATATTAAGGTCCTCAGAGAAAAGATGTAAAAGAGAAAGACATCATTAAGATTCTCAAAGAGGTGTACAAGGAACTGGTCTATCAAGAAGAAGAGGAGGTGGAAACTGTTGCTAAAATAAGCATAGAAGAACTCAGAAACTGGATAGAATGAGCCAAGGGTTTTTAGCTCGAAGAGCTCAATCAGTGTGTAACTCTCCTAAGACCTGGAATGTACAATCTATAGAATGAAAATCAATCATGATCCCAGTTCAAATACTTCCAGGAACCACTGAACTAAAAGCCCTTGTTGACAATGGAGCAACCAACTGCTTCATTAACAAACCTATTGCCCGACAACTACAACTCCCTCTCATGAAACTAAAACTATGGAGAATTGCTGTCAACATGGACGGAACATCTAATACCAGAGGAGATATAACTCATAAAGCCACTATCACTACTTCCATAGGAGGAAGAAGGGAAACCAGAGACTACTTGGTGGTCAAAAGTGGAAAAACCGACATGATCCTAGGAATGAGCTGGTTAACACAACATAATCCAATAATCAATTGGGTACACTGAGAACTCAAAGGAGAAAAAAAGAGCATCAATCCTGAGGAAAAATGATACTTGATCAAATACCTCACCACCAATCTCACTGAGGAACCAAATGAGGAAGTGCTTATTCGATGCTGCACAGATCAAGAAGAAATCCACAAACTCACTATTTCCATAGATCTTGCCCGAAAGGAACAAAAAAAGGAAATAGTATTACCAGATAAATTTCGACAATATCAACAAGTATTCTCAGAAGAAGCCATAACCACACTTTCCCCCAAAAGAAGCTATGATCACCATATTGACCTCCTCCCATCATTTACACTGCAACAAGCAAAAAACTATCCCCTAAACCCAGAACAGACAAAAGCATGTAAAAAATTCATTGAAGAATATCTTAAGAGTGGGAAAATCCAAATGTCCAAATCTCCTCAAGCCTCTTCTTTCTTCTTTGTTGATAAGAAGGATGGAAAACTCCGACCCTGCCAAGACTACCAGTACCTGAATAAGCACACAGTCAAAAACGCTTATCTACTATCCCTTATTGGAGATCTAATCGATAAGCTAAGAGGATCCAAGATTTTCACTAAAATGGATGTATGGTGGGGATACAACAACATCTGTATAGTATCTGAGGACAGATAGAAAGCTGCCTTCATCACACCAATGGGATTGTTTGAACCAACCATAATGTTCTTTGGCCTCTGCAACTCCCCAGCCACCTTCCAAGCATTGATAGATGATATCTTTGCTGATTATCTAGCCAAAGGGTGGCTCATCATATATATGAATGACCTCCTTATCCACTTCCCTGATCAGAAAACTCACGACAAAAGAACAGAGAAGGTACTGGAAAGAATGATGGAACATAAACTCTATCTCAAATTAGAAAAATGTTCTTTCAACACAAAAAGTACCAAATACCTGGGGATGATCATTTCAGAAGGACAAATGGAGATGGATCCCACCAAACTCAAGGCTATCAAAGAATGGAACCCCCCAATGATAGTAAAAGAAGTGTGCTCTTTTCTAGGGTTCTGTAACTTTTACCAAAAGTTCATCAACAGATTCTCTACCAAAGCCAGACCCCTTATCAAATTAACAAAAAAAGAAACAAAATGGTCCTGAGGTTCCCTACAGGAAAATGCCTTCTGGGAACTACAGAAACAATTCTTGAAACAACCCATACTCTCCATCCCCGATCCAAGCAAATCATTCTTTATAATGACTAATGCCTCACTCATGGGAACAGGAGGGGTACTAATGCAGAAAGATCTCAATGGAGATCTCCACCCATGTGCATACAGATCCAGCACCCTATCACCCACAGAATGGAATTATGATATCTATGACAAGGAACTCTCAGGAGTAATACATGCATTAGATGACTGGAGACACTATCTAACTGGAACTCATCATCCAGTGATGCTTCTAACCAACCACAAAAACCTTCTATATTTCAAAGAAGCATGGAAACTCTCCAGATGACATGCATAATGGCAACTATTCCTACAATAATATGACCTAATATTCCACCATCTCCCAGGAACACAAATGGGCCCAGCTGATGCCCTGTCCAGGATGCCAAATCCAAACCTTGATAATGATAACAACCAGATTCATTTTCTCCCAGAAGAGTTATTCATTAAACAAATCGATCTTGCATTATGTGATAAAATCAAGGTTTCATCCAAAAAAGATCCACTAGTGTTAGACACATTACAATGCATGTATAAGGAAAACCACATCCCTGATAAATCCCACCCCTTGAACTGGACCTATGAAGAAGGACAACTCTACTTCCACCACTGGCTCTACGTATCTCCTGACACAAAAAAGGACCTAGTCCATTCCATCCACTTATCTGCTACAGGAGGACATGAAGGACAATACTGAACCATCCAACTCTTATCCCGCAATTACTGGTGGCTGGGACTTTTCACCTTTGTCAGAAAATACATTGCCAGGTGCCCAATATGCCAACAAAATAAAAATATCAACAACTTGTCACACCCACCCCTGGTCCCCATCCCCACCATCAGTCCACACCCCTTTCACACTATCTTCATGAACATGATCATGGATCTACCCCCTTCCTAAGGGGCAGACTCAATATTGGTCATGGTGGACCACGGACTTAGCCAGGGGGCAATTTTCATCTCAACAACTAAAATGGTTGACACTACAGGAATAGCAACCTTATTTCTTAAACATGTGTTCTCATGCTTTGGACTACATTCGAAGGTTATCTCCGACAGGGGCCCACAATTTGCATCTGCATTCGCTAAAGAACTGGCCAGACTACCTGACTATGATGTCACATTATCCACTGCATACCATGCACAAACCAATGGAGAAACTGATTGAGTGAACCAGGAGTTAGAAACTTACTTGTGAATATTCTGCCAAGGACAACAAGACCTCTGGAGCAAACTATTCCCGATGGCAGAATTCAATCACAACTTCTCAATACATTCCACAACCAAACAAACCCCATTTCACCTAATGATGGATTATGAACCAAGAGCTTATCCACCAATAGGAAAAACTTTCAACCCCACCCTTGAAAATCACCTCAGACTACTAGAGAATGCCCGAGATGAAGCCCTAGCTGCAATCACCAATGCCCAACAATTCTCCCACAACTTCCCAAAGTTCAAATCTTGGAAGAAAGGCGATAAAGTGTGGCTATCAAACAAAAACCTTAAAACCTCCTATCCATCAAAGAAACTCAGCCCAAAAAGGGAAGGACCCTTCCCCATTACAAATGTGCTCTCTTCCATAACATATCAATTGGATTTACCCCTGAGCTGGAAAATCCATAACATATTTCATGCCTCCCTTCTTTTCCCATTTGTCCAGAATGATGAATATGGGATCACCAGAACACCACCCCCACCAGAGATCATAGGTGATGAGGAAGAATATGAAATCGAGCATATCTTAAATCATAGAGGACACCCTGGCCGAAGATCCTATTTAGTGCAATGGAAAGGATACTCAACCACAGAAAATACTTGAGAATCAGAAAGCAACTTCACCCATGCTGATGAAACCCTACAAACATATATAAAAAAAAACAAGTTATGATTGACAACAAACAACCCACCACTTACTGCGAATTCTACAAATTCTCCCTCAAAATTGACAAACCCACTAAATATTTCTATTGATTCTCACATATTTCCATCTTCATTCCAAAAAGAAAAAGACATTATGACCAGCAACACATCCAGACTCACGAGTGCTATTGCCGAGAATGTTACTGCCCTTACCACTACCAATACTAAGCCCATCATTCCTTTCCTCATCATCAACCATACCCTTCCCATACCCCTACCTTATGGACACCCCCCCCTTCCTATCTTAATCACACTAAAGTTCATCATCCAAATCAGGTTTGACCTCTAGGCTGACAATATCAATCTTACCTCTCGCACCACCATTTTTTGCCATATACATGTCCCTTATCCTCACCCTAATCAAGGATGTATTCAATCTCCAGATTCTCCCACCCTCTTATAGAAGAATCGCTTATGCTGCCATTTTAGATGACCCTCAAGGACTGGCTTTATTAGAAGCCAATCTAGAACTCAGGAAACTATCCTTCATTGTCCTTCTCATAGAAACCTATTGAAGCTATGTCTCCATATGACTCCTGGTCAAAGAAAACCTCACTGAAAACCTTAGTGAGGTGATCGCAGAAAATCTCTGCATGGCAGGAGCACAGACCCTCGATGCCCTCTACTTCTGTGGCTTGGGATACTTCATCAAATGACTCCCTGCCTCTACTTTCTTTGGAAAGATTTACCCCATCTACCTCCAGCTACCCAGAGATATGGAATAGCGAGGATTTATCAACATCGAACTTGTGAGACAGTTCACCTACCTTAATGGCAGCAGTTTCCCATTTGAGGCTGAATCGGCTCAACAGATCTGAGGAGAATCGGCAGATAGCGAAGAACAAGAGAATCTTCTTCCCATCTCAATTTGTGTTAAAAGACCTCTTACAGAAGTTAAGGTCCCTGAAACTGTGAAAAGATCTGAAGGGGAAGTCGATGAAGCGCCTCCCAGACAACTTATCCCCCTAACCATACTGTCCCCCCACCTCATATCCAGAAACCCTCAGTAACCTAAGCAACCTCTCTCCACTTGAATCACCTTCACCAGAAATAAACACCCCTCATTGCCTACCATCGGTCGAACGTACCAATGCTATCAATGTGGAAGCCCCCACCATCTCTGACCATCCTGCCCCAACTACACCTGTCCTTTCTGCCAACAGGACACCCCAGGCCACCCTCAACATCTCTGCCCCAAGCACGCAGAGGGTGGATCTAACTAGATGGATGATGGATTGGGATGAGGTCAATTTGGTACATTGACCATACCGATGGGGTAATGTCATGCATTATGTGGACTTTCCTTGGAGGGCAACCCCTTTTCCTTCTGAAGGGAACAGACCATGGCTTAATGCCAACATCACTACCATCACATATGGAGGGAACCTTGACAGACAACATCAGTTCTGGGGAGGAGAAGCAGAGGGAGCTACCTGGGAAGAGGAACCACAGGGGGACTTCATCCTAGAATGGAGGAATGTCCAAGCACCACCAATCCACTTAGAGGAGACCACACCTGCACCAGAGTGGCCCACTGATGCTGCATGGATGTGATCGCATCCACACCGACTAACCAGATGAGTATGGACCCTATTCCTTATCTATGAACTTTATTCCCTTTTTAATCACATCCTTACACTGGTGTGATCTCTCCTTCCCCCACCTTCACCTATCCATGTAAACCCTTCACCCTACAGACAGCCCCCCCCCTTCCTTCCTATGACTGCCTGTTATGGCCATAGTAGTTTCCCTTCCCACTATAAATAGTGCTGCCCATGTATAGGTATTTCCCTAACTAGATCTACGTGTAATCTATGTGGTATTTGGTTCAACTGCCATCCCTAAGCGAGGGCCACAGCAAGACTTATTAGAATATCCCAGACTTCTATCAGTCTACTGTCTACTGTTGAGTAATAGCTAGGACTTGGCAAAGAGACTTTGTGTCTTGGATCTATATCCGTAGATCATGTCACAGGTGAGATCATACAGGTGTAGGGGGTACAATTAGAAATGGAAGGTAGTCCATATATGATGAAGATAAGAAAGATAAGAAATGATCATACTGGTCAGGATGGGCATGGATGTGATCACATCCATGTGGGATTTGTGGACAATTCAGGCAGGGGTGTGGTTTCTTCTAGGGGCACAGGTGGGGCTTGTGCATTCCACCATCCTGGTACTGGATCACCTGTAGGTTCCTCTCCCCATGTGGCACCTTGTTCCTCTCCTCCCCAAAACTGATATAAACCAGCCTTGCTCCCTCCATATGCAGCTGTGGATATGTTGGCATTAAGCCATAGTCTGTCTCCTTCTGAGGGAAAAGGAGTGGCCCTCTGTGGGTAGTCCACATGGTGCATGACATCTTCACTAACACATGGGGCACATAGCAACCAGCAGAATTGAACAAATGGTCCATCATGGCCATCTAGATAAAATCACCTCCATCACAAGAACTCTGTCATTCTGTGAACCATGCACATTCAGAAAGATGAAAAAGCTCCCCTTTGAACCAGTGACAGTGCCCCACATGACACATGCCCTACAGATCATGCACACAAATGTCAGAGGTCTGATAACTCTGCAGTCCCAAGAAGGATTTCAGTACTGGCTCCTCATTATTGATGATTTCACCCAATTCCCTTGGCTATATTTCCTCAAACACAAGAGCAAAGTTACCAACAAATACAAGGAATGGAAATCTGACATTCAAAACACACTCCACTTGAAGATAGAGTTGGAAATAATAAATTCAGCACACATAAACTTCCTGAGGAGTGACAGAGAAGATGAGTATACTGGAAAGGAGTTCTTGGAGCAATTCCAAATAGACTGCACAATCCTGGAAAGTGAAACACTCTAACAAATGAAGCGACACACAGTGCCCTCCAATGTGTTCAAGGTTCAATAAGATAAAGCTTGGGTGACAGTGTACTAGTCACACCAGGGAACTTTTAAGGGGATGCTTAGAGGAGAACTCCAAGACTTCAGAACTGGGGAGCCAGCTCTGCAATCCTGGGGGTTTATATACTGTTCTACTGTATATACATGTTTGTACTACTACTAAATAGGGGACCAATAGGATATGATCCTGTATTGCAAATAGGAGGCAATATACACAGCTGAGTGTGGCAGCCAATAAGGTAAAAGAGAAATGGAATTGTATCATAAAAGCTGTGCCATAGGAGTCAGTCCGAGTCATAAAGAATCATAGGAAGCATGGCACTGCCATGGAATGGAAGAGAAGCATGTGGAAATTAAATAGGCATGTTTCTGAAACATAGAAGAGATAGAGATTAAAGCAATGAGGTAAATATGTGTTTCTATCCCCTTATGGATAAGAAGTCTGAAAGAGAAGAGGAAAAGGCATAGGCATGATCAGGTTTACCTGGATAATATAAAGGGAATTTATTCCCACAAATGTGAAAAGTTTCTAAGTCCAAAAGATAAGATTGATATGGTTAAAAAGAGTGGAAAAAAGAGTGGAAAAATAAGGATTGTAACAGAAAGGTTCATGCCATATACACCAGAACAAAATGGACTCATGGAGAGGATGAACCAAACCCTGGCAACTCTGGCAAACACCATGTTGCAAGACTCAAAACTCCCAAAGTCTTTCTGGGCTGATGCAATGTTAACTGCAGCCTACATCACTATGTGAAGTCCAAGCTCCATGCTGAACAGAGATACACCATATCACAAACTATTCAACTGAAATGTGGACCACAGACTCTTCCAGCCTTTTGAATGCCTGACATATGCACTGATCCTAAAGGAACAGTGCAGAGGGAAATTCCAATCACATAGTTGAAAATGCATCCTGTTAGGATACACCTATGGGCAACAGGTGTGCAAACTATTGGACATCCTTTCCTGGATGATCATATCATCCCGAAATGTAAAGTTCCATGAAGATGGACACATCTCCAACACCAAGTCCTCCCCATGGAAGGCATCTGACACTTCCTGGACAGGTTTGTACACATTCCCACCAACTCTGAATAGAGCCGAAACAATAACCTATAATGAGGATGACAACACCACCAATGCCCCTGGGACAGTGGGAGCAGTGGGAGATGCTGATCAGCCACCTGAGGGGCTCAATGACCTCTCCACTCAATTAAAAAATCAGCAATTAACTGCTGGGCCCTCACCTGACCCCACAACTCCTACATGCAAGCCACAGCCAAACAAACTGATCCCTATGACAGTTCCATTTGTGGAAACCCTGCCAGTACAAACTCTGTTTTGCTTCAGACCATCCTCAAGGCATCCAGCCAGCATTATTGCTGGAGTTAGAAGGAGCAGTCATATGCGAAAGCAGACAAACAAAAATAGAGAATATGAGTGGACCATGGCAGAGGAGGTCAAGTGAAAGGAAGCAACTCAGAAAACTGCCTATAATTCAGAAGAAGAAGTCACAGAGGAGCTCTAGAATATAGATACTAAGTCACTCCTCTCAGAAACTGCAGAAGATCCAGATATCCCTGGAGCATTCTCTTGCATTGAGGACTACATTTTCACCAGTATGGAAAATGCCTTTGAAGATGAACCACTCTCCACCACCATTCCAAATGCCTACAAATGTCAAGATGCAGAGCTCTGGAAAATGGCAGTTGAAGAGGAATTACTGAGCCTTGCCACCAACAATGTTTATGAGACAGTTCCAATCCCCACTGGAGTCACTTCCATTATATCAAAACTGGTCTTCCGAATTAAGCACAATAAGGATGGTAACGTGGAATGCTATAAAGTCTGGATTGTCACCTGAGGCTTCATACAAAAGGAGGGCATTGATTATCAAGAAGTATTTGCCCTGGTAGCAAACCTTAACTCTGTCCATACCATCACCTTCATTGCTGCTAAATACAAATTAGAATTGGACCAAATGAATGTCTCAACAGTGTACCTAAATGGTAAACTAGATGAGGAACTATATCTCTGTCTGCCACCCAGAGTCTCAATACCTCTGGGGCACTATTGGAGACTCCAGAGATCTCTGTATGGACTAAAGCAGGCCAGTTGGATATGGAACAAGACTCTCAATAAAAAACTTGGAGATCTAGGATTCATATGGCTCAATGTAGAAACATGTTTATATATAATCCGAAAAGCTGGACAGGTGTGCTTCTTAGTTATATATGTCGATGACCTCCTCCTAGTGGCTTCCACACAGTTATACATGAACTTTGTAAAGAAATGTTGTCCTCTGCATTCAAAATGTGAGATCTTAGAGAAGCAAAGTACCTGCTTGGACTTGAAATTACCAGGGACAGAAAATGTTATACTATCTCTATCACCCAGGCATGCTATCACAGATGATTCTGGAACACACCAGAATGTCCACCTCTGTTACAGTTCACTGTGATATTGCTGTCTAACAGCCTTATGGTGGGAGACCTGACTACTTGAGATGATATCTTTTACCCTACTTGGATAACTGAATATAGTGGACATGGGACATTGTCTCTCTGGTACATTTCTTTTCTTTATTTCCTTTTTGTATCAGAGGATTACCCATAGACTTATCTTTTACCTTACTATAGACTTACCCAGGGATTACTTTGTCCTAGTAAGCACCATTCATTTCTGCTTCATTTACCTTAGCTTTGGGGTGCATAGCCTCTCCACCTCATAGCAGAAGCCCTGCTTTCATTTCCACTTCATTTACCTTTGCTTTGGGATGCATAGCCTCTCCACCTTATGGCGGAGGCCCTACTTTCATTTCCACTTCATTGACCTTAGCTTTGGGATGCATAGCCTCTCCACCTCATGGCAGAGGCCCTGCTTTCATTTCTGCTTCATTTACCTTAGCTTTGGGATGCATAGCCTCTCCACCTCATAATGGAAGCCCTGCTTTCATTTCTACTTCTCCACTTTCCTTTAGGCAATCACTGCCACTCTTAGTAGTATAAATACCAGACCTCTTCTGTATCATATTCCTTAGCTTGATCTCTGCATTTGTGTGTAATCTAGTCTCCTCTGGGGCAAGAAGCCTCAGTAGTATTCCTCTTCCCTCATTGTCACCTAGTAAATCATTAGCAAAGCTCTTCAAGACCAGGAATAGGAACACCAAGGAATATTCATCCTGAGGAGGAATCCACTTAGCAAGATGATAGGAAGACATCTATAAAGAGCAGAGGACCATTTCACTAGGAGTCCAGATGACCACAACAGGCCCTACCCAAAAGGATGTCCCTAGGATTGGAGGAATGTGAATCAATATCTGATGAGTACTCAGTACAATAGGAATATAACAAGGATTAACCTCAGATGACCAAGTCCAGTCTTACCTGAGGAGAGGTATTACAAAGGTCCATCATGCTAAAGATAAGGGAAGAGATGATAGATTGCAATAGAGACTAGATTATATGCCCAGTATAACAACCTCCACTCCAACTCAAACTCCTATGTATCTGAGCACCTTCTTGTCCACTACCAGCACCCAAGACAACACCACAATCACAGAGATGCTTATAAATGGGAAAAGAATATCCTACCTAACCATCATTGGTTCCTTGATGTATTTGATGCTCAGAACTCAACTGGATCTTGCCTTTTTAGTCAGAACTCTAAGTTGTTTTAGTTCTACACCAAAAGGGTGCCATTGGGAGGCAGCCAAATGGGTGCTTCACTATGTCTGGGCCACACATGACATGGAACTCTGTTACAATGGGACTGACATATCTATGGACATGAATTTTTATGGCTACTCTGATGCAGGCTGGTCTTAAAATCCAGACAATTCACATTTGGTCTCTGGCTACCTATTCCTTAACAACTGTGGAGCTATCTTATGGTTGAGTAAGCAACAGAGCATGGTCACACTATTAACAACTGAGTCAGAATATATTGGACTTAGCAATGCTGGCCAATACCTTGCATGGCTTTGGAGTTTCTTTGAGGAGTCAGACATTCAGTGTCAGGATCTACCACCCTCTTATGTGACAACCAAGCCACTATCATCCTGTCCTGCAATCTGCAATTCCATGCCTGAACCAAATACATCCAATGAAAGTACCATTTTGTGTGTGATGACTTGATTAGAAAAGAAGAGGCAGTAGTTAGATACATTCCAACTGGAGATCAAGTCACTGACATTATAACCAAAGCCCTGACTTGGGAGCAGCACTGGAAATTTGTGCATGCCATGGGGCTTTGATCAAGCTCGAGTGGAAGTGTCAAGATCCACTAACTCTGCAGCTTGCTTATGCGCACTTGGTCTGGAGTTGTCTGGAGTTTGGCACCTCATTCCAGACCTCCTATGTCTTATTAGCAGAGTTTAGCAGAGTTGATATGATTATATCTCCACCCCTTTATTTAGACTTCCAGGCTCATCGAGGCTCTTTCCTCAGTTATACATTGTCTTTCCTGAACAGCAACTGAGATAAGAGTTCACTTCCATTTTGATTACTTAGCTAATTAATTCTAGTAGAGGATTACTGTCCATCCCTGCTAGTGAATATCCTAGCAAATCTTGACAACATGTTGGACAGACTATACCTACTCCATCACCTCCTTTGCTGCCCTTTGTAAGTGGGATGAAATGGTGGGTGAACTAGAACAAAGCTAGTCATGATTTGATAGTCTAGTTCTTTTATTATGCTTGAACCAGATAAGTTTGAGCATAGCCCTTGCTATCAAAGAACTGTTGGTCGATGAAGAGTGTTGTCTAGTAAACACTCAAAGAAACCAAAGGAAGCATCCACTCAGAGTAGAATGAAGACTAGAGTCAGGGAGATAGAGTAGAAGAGAACACTCTGGAGTCTGATGGGGAACAATCATAAAGGATGTAAATATATAAGAAAGAACTAGACTAGAGTACATGGCAGCAAATGGACAGACTTATATAGTAAGAAGGAATGAGAGGCAGTGTGAGAATACTGCCTTGAATGGAAATGAGGCTGTCCATAGATAAGTCATACAGAACGTGATAGAATATCAAAGAATAATTGATGAGTTAGAAAATGAAAAGATGACTCATGATGACAAGTAGTTACTGAGTAATCAGGCCGATTACTAAGTATGAACAGATAAGCATGAATAAGAGGATATGACTCAGCCTGAAGATGAATTGGACTTATCCCAATGGAATTATCCAAGCAGAGATGAAAGGCTAGAGTCAGCACAATCATTATACACAGAAGAAGAAATAAATCATAATAATCTGCTTCTTTATAATAGCAGTATCATCTTCAGAGTCCTCAGAGCTATTGCCTCCCTTGTGCCCAAGTCCTCATGCATTGTCAAAAAGGATCCTAGCCAGAATGTTAATCAATGTGGTCTGAATGATAAAAGCTTACTTGTTGTAGTGGGCATAAAGATCCTTTGCCCATTCTTCATTAATAATGTTCATAATAAAGTTTACTATCTTGTAGTAAAAGTCTTGGAGCTTGAAGTACCCATCTGTATCACCCATCTTGTCTACTGATGAGATGTCAAAACATGCCTAAAAATATGTCATTATAATACTGTTGTGAGGTTTGCTTATAAACTTGACCAATGTGAACTGCTGCATATGAAATATGGCAAGCAATGACCTCTGTCATCCCATGTATTTTTGCATTGCTTGCTTGAGTACTGCAGGAATTTGATGATGGCAGAGTGAAGGAGGGAGATGTGAATATATGCTTTAGAACCTGAGAAAAATGCCATCAATGATTGTACATATATACTAGTATACAAGACTAAATAAATCACTTATATGCTCAAGTAAGAATCCTCACATAAAACCACTTGCAGTATTCTCTGGATCATAATGCTCTTTAGGAGTATCACTATTGTATAGAAAGGCCAGGTGTTTTTGAGCATTAACTTTGATAACTCCTTCCATAATCTTCTTCTTCGTACTGTTGTGGTGCACCTGTTAGTTAGAAGCATTACATCAGTGTAGTGATCCTCACCTATTCTGATCCTCTAGCATTTTCTGGAGGTGATGGATGGGACACAAAAGAGGGGTGAGCTCAGGATGCCTAAATCCAAGATTCTCTTTGGACCCACAGGACTGTATAGGTGGATGGATATGTTTCTTCTCTGGTTTGGAGGCAGCATATGCTCCAATAGCTGACCAGAGATGGCTAGCATCATCTGACCGAGTGTGATTTATTATGGACTGCACCTATATAGACCCTGAGCATCCAAAGGGGAAACCATTCCTATACCATCTGTTTACTTACCTCATGAACTAGCATTGCATGCTTGCTTTGCTTATTTGTATGAATAAGCTTGAATAGGTATGGTGCATTCTCTTTCAGGTACTGGTATATACATTAATAATGTTCAATAGTGTTAAACTAGCTATGATGCACTCCGATGGTAACTCCAGAGATCCAGAGTTATGGATGGTTGAATAGGACTTGGCTTTACCTTATGTGGTGTGCCCTTACACTAAGTCCAATGTCCTGAATTTTGGAGAGGTTGGAATATGGCCGAAGGATCAGAGTAGAGCTGTCAAGGCTCAGAGCAAAGGGAGATGAGCAGGACAAGGGTTGTTCAGCTCAGTCAGAGTGAAGGAGTGTAAAGGGGTGAGACAGGAGTTGAATACATTGAGAATCAAGGGGGTAATATAAGTCATATGTAAGTCAATATTCCAGCTGAGCTACCAGTTGGAAGTATGGAGTTTATATATATATAGAGATGGATTACTAAGGGAACTGTGGAGTTGGAGGTGGAGTTGTACTGGAGTATTGCCTTAGGGCAATGCCTCTTAGCAATCATCAGTACAGGTACAGAGGATAACCAGGGATGTAAGTAATCAATGATGACAAGGAAAGCATAATGAATACAAGTCTGGGTCAGATATCTACAAGGTAAGAGGAAGTCACACCAGAGTTGCTAAGGAGTTGCAGCCAGAGGAGCAGAGTTGCATAGAATATAACAAATAGTACCATTGTCGCTGTTAGCATCACATTATCAGTGCATATATATGGCAGTTGTGGGAAGTACTCACATTATTAATAATTTGTTATAGGCAGCTTTGATTACTATTCTTGCATTATCTTTGTCTTCATCATCAAAGTCCATTGTCTGATGCTGTTGAATAATATGACAGACCCAGATTACCTCTCCCAGATTGTAGTACATATCATAAGCTTGTGGAATCCATCACACCACATGTAGGCACTATTCCCACTCTTGCTGATCAAAATCATCAATGTTGCTTGGTGATAGTTTCAGGTCACATTGGTACCACCACTGTTTGATTATAACTCACTTATCATGCAAATCCAAGCTTATCAGGTACATTGTTAGTGCTAGCAATGGTATTTTGCTGTCCCTTGCTCATAACATACCTTAATCTCTGCTTGTTCCCTCTACTAGCACCCTTGGTTGGCTTTATTGGCTATTCTCGAGCATCATTGAAATCACTGAATTCAGCCATGATAGGAAGTGACTAAGGCTCATGGAGGTAGTTAGGGATCTTCAATTATTATGTAAGTTTCATTAGCTAACAAGGAACAACAAACCTTCAATAACAAAGTGATTAACATCAACTACTATGGCACTTGCTATGCTATGATATTAGGCATTGAGGTACACCTACACATTTTTAACTGTACTATTTCTTCTTGGTACTTGCTTATATGCTTTGGACTATGAGATAAGCATTACAATCATATATAAAGAGTATATATGATTGTAATACGCATTCTCTGTTATGGCATTCACTTTCCTAGGGTGCAATGCCTCCTTTAGCTCACAAAAAAAGCTCTCTATGCATGCTCCTTTGTGTGCTGAAGACAAAGTGCTGATTCATGCTGTTTTCAGCCAGAAATGAAAACCTGGATGGTCCAAATCAAGTCAATAAAAGAAAAGGGCCCATTCCCTTGCACCTGCTGACAAGCTCTCAGTGGCCACTGGTTCAAGCAAATGCATTGATGAGCCCCTCACTGATATTGGTCCAGGTATTGATGTCTATAACCATATTCCTGATTTTTCTGCCATAGTAAGTTGGAAATAATTGCCCAAGCTGTCACACTATGATTAAATCATTCAAGGGACTCGACATGCTGCCAGTAAACTCTGTGCCAGAAATAGATGTTGCTCCTGTGATATCAAAATGGTCAGGAAGAGCTATTCACATGCCACTATGCTTCAATGATTTCATGCCTGGTAGCTTAACACACCTTGCACACATGCCTCTCTCAGCACATCAACAGCATGCCAGAAACAGGCCAGACTCTGCTCTGGGCCATTTACCAACTCTTTCCAATCCCAATTTGGGACACTCTTGCTTATCTTCCCCTCAATAGCCTTCTCTACTTATTTCATTTATCACCGAGCCTGATATATTCAGGCTTTATCAGACTTATATCAAAAAGCCTATCTATACTCTCCCAGAAACATTAGAAACATTTTGTGATGCCCCAGGCTTTATTTGTTCATCTATGATCACCAAATCAATTTCAGAACAAGTCTCTCTTGGCATTCTGGGAGTTGCTGAGCCTTCACCAGATGATCTCTTTATATCCTTTTCTAATCCAACTTCAGATATTCTCATGACATGGCACTATTCAGGAACAAACAAAAAATTGGGTGCTGAACTTGATTACCTTGCAGAGTTTCAGTCACACCCACTTTATGATTCACAGGAGCTCAAAACTCAGACATTCAAATTCTCTCACTCTGTGGAGGCCAAGTGACTTGACAGGTTCCTTGACTTGAAGAAAAATCCATTCCACACAGCATATGATTGGCACAAATCATCCATCAAAATCTGACTATCAAAAGGAATGGTGTTATGCTGGACAAGCGTGACACCTAGTCTGATCCTTTATCGCAGCATGCACTCAATAGTAGCATGAAGACTAGTAGAAATCCAAAGGTAATCGCTGCAGTGACTCTTTCACACTGAGGAAACTAGACACCACACTTGTGATTGCGTAGATCTAGCTGAGGCTACAAGTACAGACGGCTACTATATTTATAGTGATCCCCTAAGGTATAGATCCCTATTATGGAAAGGAAGAGGCACTGCAGATCGAGATCCACAAATGCTGCACCTCACACGAGGCAAGGAATGAGGTAGTCCAAAGATAAGGTAAATGAAAAAGGGCAGGTGATGCCCGACATACTGGAATAGGGGAAAGAGAAGATGGGGCAATGAGGCTTCCATGAGGAGAGCCAAAATATTGGTACATCAACGGAGAGGTCATTGACAGAAGATCTGAAGTAGATCAATGACCTAAAATGTCCCCAATACTGAGGTGGAAATAGGAACCCAGCTTTTGGGTATCAAAAGGAAAAAGAGGGGTCTGATTGAATGACTTTCAACCCACAACTCCTTCACCACTCATCCACTACTGGCCACTCTGGTTCATCCTCAGGAGGAGGATCCAACACATCCACGTCATATCCATTCCCCATCCAAAGCCAGCAAGTTGTACAAAAACAGTCCTTCCTGTGACCGAGACAATCTCTGTCAGAGATCGTAACAACTCCCATATAGTAATGAAATATGCAGACCATCTTACCCACCATTATTTAGGACTCCAAATATGATAATAATATGATGAAAATATAAAAAAGACATAAACAAACCAGAATAGTTCACATCACTTATTTCATTATCTTATTTCATATTATACTTCATCTTTTTGACCTCTCAGATACACTTTAGTATTGTTTCTGCCTATCTTGTACCATAAATATCAAATTGGAGTGATTCCAAGATCTTTTGAAATGCCCCTGATTTGTTTTATCATCTTCTCCTCATATATAGTAAAGGCTTGTCAAGGTAGTCATGGATTATAAAGGCAAGGTAAAATGTTGTGTGTTCAATGGGTCAGTGCTGTTTTATGGCAGTATGGATTGCTTAGCTTCTTTTTTTTAGCACCCTGGAATCAATCTTTCCTCACTTTCTGATTTAACCCTAATCTAGTGTATAGCTACATTTTTAGTAGCCTTCTTGACTTCATTCTATTGGCCTCAATAATAGAATTGCCTATTTGAATATCAATTTATATGATATTGGTAGTATTTCAATCAATTTAAAATGTTTATGACCTAATTTAAAATTGTTTCAAAAATCATCAAATAAATAAAACAAATAATTTTTCTTCATTTTATTTTTCAACAACTGCTCTGCTGTTTTTCATGATTTTAGGCTCAAAAGAATTGTTGAAATAAGCTCTATTCAGACTAATTTTATTGAGTACAAGTTTTGGTTTTGAGTTGTAATAATTATTACCACAGAGCATGAATAATCAAGACATAGGTGAGTATGCCCATGTTATGATAGAGATGGCTATGCTCATGTCACAACAGGTGGCAATGCATCACCTGTCTTTATAACATAGATGTCTATGCCTGTGCCACAGTGGGCAGCAATACTGCCCTTCTCAGGACATGGATGGGTATGTTTATGCCACCCATTCTATGACATGGATGGGTGTGCACATGCTGCAAACTCCATAATTCACAACTGATCATGATAAAATAATTTAAATACATAGGGGTAACATCCTTTTTAGGAACCCTACCTTCCATATATGGATTTTTGGGGGTTAGGGCTAGGGTTTAAATGCACCCTAGGGTGCATGCAAAGAGATGCATAACCCTAGGCTTAAAAGAATTGTTGAAAGGAGCTCTATTCAGACTAATTTTATTAAGTATAAGTATTGGTTTTGAGTTGTAATAATTATTACCACAGAGAGTGAATAAATTTATTTCTCCATAACCTAACCACCAATTTCTAATTGAATTTGAAATGGTATTTCAAGATGACCATATAAATGTATTCAAGTATTCCATACACAGATGTCTATCTTGGACAGCCATGCATTGTTACACAATTTTGGTTTATCAAACACACATATTTATCATATTTATCATAAACTACTGTCATAATATTTTTGGTCTTTTACAAAATTTTTCATGTTTAAATTGATCCTAGAATGAGGTATGGCTGAGCTAGGTTTTATATTGGCCAAGACTATGATAAACTCATAAACTTAAACCCTAAGCCTATTTTTGACATTGATTTTTTATATTGACAATTTTACTAAAAAAGTTAGTAAAATCAACTGATTGGTTGAATTACATATATATATAATATTGGCAAAAGAAATTTCAACTTTAACCTACAAAATAATATCTTACATTTGTGCATAATTCAGATAACAACATATATTCATTAA
>JBBPJU010000692.1:0-18594 GCA_038088875.1 Austroboletus festivus
GGCCACCCCCAACATCTCTGCCCCAGTCGCACAGAGGGTGGATCTAACTAGATGGATGATGGATTGGGATGAGATCAATGAGGTTCATCGACCCTATTGATGGGGTAATGTCACGCACCATGTGGATTACCCAAGGAGGGCTACTCCTTTTCCTCACGAAGGAGATCGGCCTTGGCTGAATGGGAACATGGCTACCGCAGCCTATGGAGGAAACGAGGACGGGCAGCATATATTCTGGCAGGGAGAAGCAGAGGGAGCCACCTGGGGAGAGGAACCACTCGGGGATTTCGTCCCTGGATGGTGGAACATCCAAGCACCCCTGTTACACCTGGAGGAGACTGCACCTGTGCCAGAGTGGCCCACCAATCCCGCATGGATGTGACGCATCCATGCCTAGATCCAATCGTACGAACGTTATTTTACTTATCTATCCTTTTGTTATTGGACTAAGTTTCATTTCTGAGCACACTTACACCTGTGTGCTCTTCCCTTCCCCCACCTACGCTTATCTTCGTATTCCCCTTTGCCCTAAGAACAGTCCCCCCCTTCACCTGTGATCGCTTCTTATGATCAAGGCTGTTCCCCCTATCCCTATAAATATGACTGCCTTGTACAGTAGTTCCCTAACTAGATCTACGTTTAATCTACGTGGTATTTGGTTATCCTGCTATCCCTAAGTGAGGGCCACAGTCAAAGACTTCCTTAAAACATCCCAGACTTCTATCAGTCTCCTGTCTACTGCCGAGTGACAGCTAAACAACTCAGGGGTTAATTGTGTCTGATCTATACCCGTAGATTGCATCACAGTATGTGCATTGCTTTTGTCCTCCTGTCTAAAAATCCATCACCACCTTCCCTACAACCTGTTCTTCCATCTTCTCTACTCCAGACTCAATGACTTTGATATCCTTGGGTGGTATGGCAGGTGGTTTCTTTTCAAACTTAACTCTACAGTCTTTTGTCATATGCCCTTTCTGACAATATTTGAAGCACCGTCCTTCTTTTCTACACCTTTCTTGTTCTTCGTCAGTTAGTTTCTTTGGCAGGGTGATGATATCGACATCCATGGCATTAGGGTCTTTGATGGTTCGAGGGGTAAAGGTTGGAGTAAAGATAGTATTACCTTTCTTGTGCCAGAAGGTGATTTCAAGAGCTCATTCTTTGACAGTTGCGAAATGAGTGGTTTTAGTATACCAGCTCACAATGGTAGTTGGTACAGTTTCCATAGTATGAACTCGTCTCATTAGAGAGATGGGAATTCCTAAAGCAAAGTAATTGATCAGAATATCATTGTTGCTTAATTCTGCAATGGCAACTTTGTTTTTAAAGTTAGCAATGTAATTCTGAAGAGTGGGGTTATACCCTCCAGAGCAATTCTCATAGATTCTGGTTTTGGCTAGCCAGGCTAATGCTTTGCCCTTCGCATCCTTGTTGTTGAAGGTGTCTTTGAAGGCAGTTTCAAAGTCTGTCCAGGATTCCAGAGAAAAGTTTTCTCTAGTTAGTTTTGTTTCTCTGAAGGTGGATGCCCAGGTCAGGGCTGTTTTCTTTTTCATATATGAGAGGGCATAGGTGATCTTCATATTGTTGTTATACAAGTCAATGTTGACTGCCAAATATAGCTGGACTGTCCTAAGCCAGGGGAGTGCCTCCAATGGGGTACCATCGAAGTCATCCAGGGTGCTGAGGCGTAATTCAGTGGGCTTTTGAGAAGACATGGTATTGGGCAAAAATGAGATGGGGTGTACTAATGGCGGGAAGAAGACTCACCCCATCTGAGGTTGAGGGGTTGGACTAGGAGGAGTAGGTGCTCTGAGAATAACAAGGGTGGACAATAGTTGTCCAGTGAGTTCCAGGAGGTCAGTGGGTTCATTATAGATAGGAATGTCCGGGTCTGAGGGTTCCTCTTCAGAAGATTCAGAGGGTTCTGAGGTTTTGAGTTCAGGTTCTTCTGGGTCTTGGCAAAGTCGCCAACTGAGATGTCTGGGGAGTAAAATGGTGGGCAACTTAGAGCAAAGCTAGTTGCAGTAGAGAGTCTAGTTCTTTTGTTACACTTGAACTGGGTAGGTCCAAGTGTAGCCCTTTTGGGTCAAGGGTTCAGTATGGAGTATCGTCTAGTGAATACTTGGAGAATTCAAGATAGGAAGTGTCCACTCAGAGTAGGACAAGGACTACGGTCAGGGAGACTGAGCAGAAGAGTATACTCAGAAGTCTGACAGGGGACAAGCACAAGGGATATGATTGTAAGGGAGAACTAGACTAAGGTACATGGCAGCAGAGAGACAGGCTTACAGTATATAGTGGAGGGGAATGAGAGGCAGTGTGGGAATACTGCCTTGAAATGGGAACGAGGCTGTCCATACATGAGTCATATAGAACATGATGGAATATCAAGGAATAATCAATGAGTCAGAAGAATAAGAAGATGACTCATAATGACAAATAACAACTGAGTAATCAGGCCGATTACTAGATACAAATGAGTAATCATGAATAAAGAGATATAACTCAGCCTGAAAGCGAATTGGACTTATCCCAAATGGGATTATCCAAGAGGATACGAAAGGCTAGAGTTGGTATAAAGGTTACACATAGAAAAGAAATCATAATAAAGACTTATATCACATGTACTCATTGTTCCAGCACTCAACTTCAAATTCTTGCCATTCAAGAGACTCAGCACCTATAAAAGTAGGTCAGGTGTTATTCCATTGATTGTGAGAATATACCTTTGAATCCAGTACCATTTGGGAAATATGTTGCATGTAAATTGTCAATGGCATGTCAAATGTGATCTAAGTTTCCAAGTGATGGATGGAGGTCCTGAAGTGGTGAATCATGGTCTTGCCCAAGTATCTGCTAAAGGCCTTGCATAAAGCCAGAATCAAGCATAATGCACTGTGGTATTGCATCTGCTAACTTCCACTCCATTTGGAGTAAAAGGGACTTAAAGAGTTCCATAACTAATGGTGGAGTTTTAACAGAGAGCAGTGCAGGGTGGCTATGAGAGCTTCATGACACAATAAGGACCTGTGGACAGTCTAACAAGTCATGTGGCATATATATGTTATATTTCATGTTATATATCCATGCCCAATCAAGAAGTTCACCTTGTGCCAGTTTATTGTTAGCATCATGATGCCAGTTTGCTATGAATATAATATCAAGAGAAAGGCCTAAAAAGAATAAATGAAATCTACATATGACAGGTTTGTTTGTGTTCATATAGTGATGCTGCAAATGTATATGGCACCAAGGGGCCAACACCAAGTGTCCTTGCATACTCTTCAATGTATAGATAGTTAGTAGGATTGTCATCAAGTAGGGCCTGTAGATATGTATGGGATGTCAAGGTCCTGCAGATTGCATAGTAGCAGATGTGCCTGTCCCACATTTGTCTTTCTATTTGAGCACCTGATAATCATTAGCAAAGCACCAAAATCATAGATAATTAATCCACTCAATAAACAGCTGATTGTACTCATCATGTTGTAGTAGAAGTTTTCCATGGCATTTGCAAACCTTTTGGCACTGTGAATCAATTGCCTTGTCACAAAAAGAGATTATAACAGACTCAGAAGGCTCTGTGTCAGAAATGTACTTGAGCACATCTATGCACTCATTGGTACCATGCATATGCTCAGACCCTGGTTCGAAATCCTCCAATGGTGAGAACATACAGCCTTTCTGAGTGAGCACATAGAAAAAGCCAATTATTTTCATAAAGACCTCAGTGTGCACATCATCCTGTGGTGTCATTCATGCACTGAAATCTTCAATACACAAAGTACATGTCACGAATGAGTGGCTGGCTGGATTTGAGAGCCAATAGGAACAATATTTAAGCCCTTTGCCTAGAGAAAATATTAGAAGCATAGCACAAAAAAAGAAGAACTTACAGAAAGTTTAAAGCTTTCAACAGATGACAGGTTGGCCAGACCTGCCCTTTAGCAAGCAGCAAGTAGCTTTAGCTAGTCCACCATGCCCGTCATCCAGTGAGTATTGAAAATTATGCTGGGGATGAATAAATTGAGTCAGGCTAACATTAAATATGTGAGCAACAGAGATGCCAGAGGCATCTCCAGTCTCTGGATACTCAACAATTGCATCCAAGGAATGTTCAATAATGCAGTTAACACTCGTCTCACAGTTGACCTTGTTAAGTCCAATAGCAATCTCAGCATCAGTGAAACAATGGGCCGATTGAGGCTTGTAGTGCATGGCAACAATGGCTGGGGCAAATTGTATATGCTCAATAGATGGCAAGAGTGACTAATCAGTGTGGAAAGGGGCAGGCAGCAAGTGTGCATGTGTCCAAGTCAGTGGCAAGTTAGCATGGATATAGAGAGTGAGTGAGTTGGCACATCTGCAGTGTCTAAGATGCTACTAACCTGGCTGTGGGGTGGAAAAGGTGGCTGAGCAACAGGCAGGAATGTGTTACAATTTATCCCTGGAACATTGCTGAGTAGCATCTGGACTACTCCTTTTTCCTTGACACCTTTTACCTTGACTTACTTGTATCATTTCCTAGATGAGTCTACTTACATTCTATGCGGATATGCTCCGTTTTCCTGACTCATCTAGCCCTTGCTTACTTGATTCCTCTTTGTCACAGACAATCCCTTTGATCCGATTACTCAGTATACATGTGTCATGGATGAGTCACTTCTTATCTCTTATCTTGATTCAACCCTTGACCCTTCTGACTCATCCATTCCCTTTATATCTTGGCTTATTTGTTCTTCCTACTTATCAGTGACTCAGCCCTTGATCTCTGATCACCTTCCATTCTTTTGGCTGAGTCAGCACTTCCTTGATGTTCCATTACATTCCTGGACATTCTGATGACTTGTCATTCTGACTCATCATTAGTACCCTTCACCCTGTTCCCTTTCTTGTACTACATAGCCGCTTCCCCTAGCCCCTATATATAGCGGCTCCTTCTGTACCATAGATCCCCATCTTAGACCTCCCTTACTTTCCCTTGGCCATTCCCTATCCCTTGCATAATTCCTTACTGCTCTCCATGACCTCCTGATATCACTTGTATTCTCTATCTCTATGAATCTATTGCTTGCTTTGCATCCTTGTCATCTATCCCTCTTAGACAATCCACCGTCATTTTATCAAGAACCCTGATCCCTCAGCAATCCTCTGTGATTTCCTTCTTGCTGAGATTCCCTTCGCCCAGATCATTGGTGATGTTCCTCCATCGTATCCTTACTTATCACATCACCAACTCCCCTGCCTATTGAGGACTCTTCTTCACTCCGGTCCTTCTGTCTTTTAGGCAGTCCATCTATACCCTGGTAGTACCTCTGATCCCTTCTGATTCTATGGCGATAACCATCGCTTACCTGTGATCCCTGATGATGTCCCCTCTATCACTCGTCCATCGCCATTCCTCCTCTACACCCACCTTTAGAGCTTACCTTGCCCTTCTTCCCCTTGTCATCTTAGTTCTCAGTATAGGGACATAAGGGCTACACTTGGACCTATCCGGTACAAGTGTAACAGAATGTGTAGGCAGTGAGTCAGCAGTGATTTAGTTACAATGGTGGCAATACCCACAATGAACAAGTCAGTTGATGAGTCTGCAGCATCTGAAAGACTACTTACCTGGCTGGGCCTGGGAGGTGGCAAGCATGACCAAGACAATCCTTGTGGAGGGCTAAATGCTGGTGATGATAATGGAGATGATGGGAAGTGGGTGAGTGAGTCAGATGGTAAGCCTGCTGTAGTAAGGACAGCATGTGCAGTGCAAAGAGCAGTGAGTTGGGATGAAGAGAGATCAGCATCCATTGGACCTTGGACTCTGATCATGCACTCACCTGTTTATATATCCCTGCATGCCCAGAGTTCAGCATCACACCAGTACAATACTTAGTGTTGACAATGATTAACTAAATGATAAGCATTGCCTTCCTATCTAAGAGCACACCACCATATTGTGGCACCAATTAAACTTTCTGATATCACTCACATTTTCGATAGTAATAAGGAAACTGATCAATGTAAGTATTAGCTCAAAATTAGCCACAAAAACTGTTTTCAGCTGACCCCCAGTGCTACCACAAAAAACTGAATCTGATATGTACTGAGTCAAAGGCTAAGGCTGAGACTTAGCCACCAATCAAAACAATCAAAATGCCATTGCTAAAGGGGCTTCTGGAAATGGAGCTGTCAGTGGAGCCATCATCTGAATGAGTATCAGTATGTTGGACCTCTTTTTTGGTCTAGATAGCTCAAAACCTCAGGAACCCTCTGCCAACATACCCTGACATGGCCTAGCATCCAATTTCAAGCCTGTATCCCTGTTTCAAAATGATACTTGGCACATCAAGCATGACATGGCCCACTCAGAGCCCATTAATCATAAGTGCAATCTCTTTCCAATCTGTCCAAACCTGGTATGCTCACATACTTTGTGATATCAGCTGAAATGCAACACAGCAACACAATGACCAGTGGCTTGGCCTGATTTCAGATATATAAGACATATTGGATGACCAGTGAGCAACCAGCCTTCATTCCACTTTTCCTTATCATTATCATCTCTGACTACAATGCCTCCAACTCATCACTTGACTCGACTGATCCCAACTTTGCCTATCATCCACCACATTGCTGACACTCCCACTGTCAACACCATTTTCCACCCATGCATCATTGCACAATGGATGAGCAGCAATCTTGTTTTGTATTCACATGATTTTGGCCATATTATTACTATTGCATAGTAAGTACACACATTTTCTCTGTTTTGTGGTTGCTAATTTGCACCAGCCCACTTGGTCTCTGTGGTGTGTGGATTGTCCCCAGTGGCATATTCAACTGGATGCGCTTGGTTGGCCTTGTGATTGAGTGTTTTTGTATGCTCATGTCAAGACAACTCATGCCAGCCCAATTTGATATGGAGCATATATCAAACAACATTGTCATATGCTACAATGGATCTGAGAGCCACTGTGGCTTTTATCATAAATGAAGCTTACCATTTCCATTTTCATGCATGCCAATCCATGTATGCTAGTCAACCTGATGAACATTCATATGATGACACCACTCATGTCCTCATACACCAACATTCCTACCCTATGTGGTGAGTGACTCTTCTTTTATCTCGACTCTTATTGAAAGATTGCATTCAATAGATAGGAATCCTGACATAGGACCTATTCTTGCAGCCTGGCAAGATGAAGCTGGAATTAACCCTGCCATACTGCAATCAGATGCACCATTAATTAGCAACTATTTTAGTATACATATATCTCTCTATCTCAGAGTAGTCCAACGTCATAGCCAACAAACATTGTATTCACTTTCACAAAGGATGCAGAACCATAGTTATTTCACAAGTAGGTTCAAAGGATTAATTTAATGCTACCTAACTAACATCCCAAGCATCTATAGCAACAGCATCCCACCAAGGACAAGCCACAAACATGGCAGGCCCATCAAGATTAAACAATAAACGCCATATGCAAGAGCAAGGAGACTTACCAACAAATGTGATAGTCGGAGGGAGTGTTGACAGATTGCAAGTTGAAGGATCATTTGAAGAGTGTGATGGCTGTGGGCAGATATTCATGGGAAGCATGCTATGAGACCACATCTTAGAGACAGATGGGGAGTGCAGGGATTGGTAACACAGTGGCTGTTGATCATCATAGGTCTATATACCCCCTTGTAAAGATGCCAAGCAGCACTATTTTTTTCCTTTATTATTGCTTGTGTGGTGGGTCCTGGGGTCTCCCCTTATCAAATGTTTATGTTGGTGCTCAGACTGTGCTTTCTTCTCAAGGTTTAAGCCAAATAGAACTCTGAGTTGTAACAGGATACTACAAACTTGCCTGGCTCAGTCACTCTTCGAAATCTTTGGAACAACTACTAGTATTGTTTTAATGCATGAGCAAGCTATCAGATTACTGTCATTTTCAGTGAGGTTGACCCCATGGGAAAAAAAGTAAAAAAAAAAAACAGTCCTACTTCCATTGATCACACCTCCTCAGCATGCAACCGGAATTTAGTAAAAACGGTACCATTTGACTTGGAAAAGCCTGTGGAATACTCTCGAGGTGGTCCGGTTGCAATAAATTCACTTTTCAAAATATCCAATTTATGCCCCTGGATATGCCCCTGGATAGTGTGTTTCAAGCTTATTTCATGCAGTTCAGTACTCAAAACAACAGGTAGTGATGCTGCATGGTCAGCAAACCTCACCCAATATTCAATGGACCATTTTGCATTCATAGAACATATTAGATTTTGAGCAGATCTGTATGTACACTAACACCTCTATAAGCATGGACTTTTGGAGACATGGGTCCATCCCATATCCCAGTAGTGAACAAGACACCTAGGAAGAAAACCAGGCCCCACTGTGGTTGTGGCAATAAACATCTTCAAGATGTTGATGTTGAAGTAAGCTATTAACTACTCATACAAATGTTTTGTGAACTAATCATTGCTATTGGCTATAGTATCTTTTGGGAACAATTAACAGGTCCCCAGATTTATATTGATGAGTTCAAAGAGATACTTTCAACATCATGTGGTATTGAGGTCTTGTGTACCACTGTTTGGAGGGCACTTCATTAAGTAGGATACACAATGAAAAAGGTAAGTAATTTCATGTGTGTTGTTGCAGAAAGGTCAAAAAATAGCATGATTTAGAATGGCTGGTGTGCAATTTCAGACTTTTATACATGATCTCATGGAGTTCAAGGACATTTGAGCAGGGGGAGTCATTCATTGAGTGTGCTACCAAAAAATGGCCTAATGTAATGTTGGAGGATTGCCTTTGTCGAGTACAACTCTATTTATGCCCTTTTCTAACCTGAGATAGTCAGCCTGTTGCCTAACTTTCCAAATCTTGTGCTTGAGTGAACCAAAATTATGTGCTGCATCAAACTCTGAGACTGCATATCTGAAATTGTGCACCAACTTTTCCAGATTGTGCATTGACTCTTCTGCTAAATCATACTATTTTCTCAGTGTTTGCTGCTTCATACCCCAGACAATATGTGATGGGACATTCAAGCATAAATCAAACTTGTGTCAGTGGTAATGAGCATACAGGAAGCACCGTCACAATAGTCAATCTCTACATAATAACCAACCTTTCTGACCTCAGTGCATCTAGATCCTTGTCCACCCACAACAAAATAGATGCTGCAGTTCCTGAATTGACTCCCAGCCATTCTTCAAGATGTGACAAGTTGATGACCTTGGAGGAGAGCTAGGTTAGTTTATCAAATCTCCTCTCCTTGAGCATAAGCCCATAATTTGACCAATTAACTCCTTCTTTCTTTCTTCCTATATGTCAGTCAAGATATGAAAACCAAGTAGCAACATCAGGAGGGGGTGCAGGTGATGTCAAGTATGATGTATCTAAAGCAAGATGAGTAGAGGGTGCCAAATTGGGAGAAAATGGTGAAGGTGAACAATGCTGTGTGTCAGAGGCCATGGTACCTGGTGGATACAACATAGCCTGAGCATTTTCCAGATAACCTGGGCCAGGCCAGTGATTGAATGCACCATAGTATGGTGGATATGGGTAAGCAGGAGATGGATATCCATATTCCAGGCCACCATGGCCTGGTGGAAATCTCAAATGATCATATGGACTCGACTGGGGTATATAGGGCTAAGCCTTAGCATTTCGTTTACATGGCTTCTCAGTCTTTAGCTCAAGACTGTCTGGCTTCTCATCAATGGTTACATCACCCTGAATCTGATTTTCAACCATTAGTAAATATATCCTATAATAAGCATGAAATATACAATATACATTACCCAGAATATTATATTATTGTGGCATAATGGATAACAAATGTCAGCACCAGCTGGTGAATAGCAATATGCTGGAGAGTCAGCTCCTTCTGAATGCATGCTGCATGTTCATCGTTTCTGAAGCTGGCCAATAACTTCTATGTGATCAGCCTTGCCAGTATCATGAATACCAATTCCCAGTGCATGTGTGCTATCCTGTTTGGTTCCTGATGGTCCTGTAGCCTTTGTACCCTGAAGGTGATGCAGTGAGATAGCACTGAACAAATATAAATAGCAAGTGATATACACTTTTACCATTGTTACCCATTGATCTTTCTAATTTATCTTCTTGGGCAGCAAAACCTGTCTCAAAGCAGACAAGTGGTGGCCTTACAATATGATTTGATGGCTTTCTGTTGGCAAGACAAGGTTTGATAAGCGTCTTCATCATTGCTTTGAACATATCAAGCTCCTTGATAGACTCGATTGAAATTGAGCCATCCTTTGCTTTATCACTATCCAGTTGATAATATAGTTTGAGTGACGCTGGGTAGAGGCCTAGAATACTACCAATCATGTCATGTAGTTCAGAAAGTGTGATTGATGAATCAATTTCAAATGGTACTCATGGCACATCTGCCCCTCCTTTGTAAACAACACAGTGGATTTTAAATGCTAGACAAACTCAAAAAGTTAGCAATAGCATTATAACATATGATTTAGTGCTTACAAGCATCCAAGTTGCCATCAGCAGACATAGTGGGTTGGACAATGGCATAAGTCTTGCCAACAGCCTTAGGTTTGATGCTAGACTTTCTCTTTGGCTTTGTAGGGATATGCATATGTACTTTCACATGGCCATCCAGATGTTGCTTGTAAACCAGTCCACTTTCATCAACCTCCAAGTCTAGGCCCAATTCACTTGAAATATCCATGTTAAAATTTTCACTCTGCTCACTCTTAGCATTAAACTCTGATAAAACCTCTCCAGTAGATTGAAAGCTACTGAGAATTTGAGTGATGGCCTTCAATGACTGTGACTCTGCAAGAGATAGAATTTCAGGCTCGTTATCGGAGTCATAAGCTGGCATAAAATTGGAGTAACCTATTTCATCAACCTCAGAAATCAGCTCAAGTATATCTGTCTGAGTAGGCTGGAATATTTGGGCTGACTTTGCTGGCTCTTGTGAAGCTGATTGGCTATGTCTTTGACCAGCCTGTTGCCTTGGCTTATTTGCAGGTATTGCCACATCAGCTAGAAAAAATAATTGATTTATGAAAATAGTAATAAAGACATAAAACTTAAATATGCACACCCATTGTACCCTGTTTAGGCTGACTTGTAGACTCAATATTCATATTCAACTCCATAGATGCCACAATGGTTCTATTTGCATCTGTTTGATCCCAAGTGTGGCTTTCTGTTACAGAACAATGGAGACAACCCCCTATGCCTTATCTAGAACTGTTGAACCAACTGTCTTTTTCTTTACAATTCACTAAAGAGGACATGGAGGTGGAACCTAGATTCACAGAAGAGTGGAATGGAGATGCAGACTCCTGGGGGCAGGAGGATTACCCTCAAGAGACCATTCCCCCAAATTGGGAGAATGAGGTCTGATATGATTGGGATTGAAGGCATCTCCAGGACTTCATGGACAGGTGAGGATACTCTTTCCCATTCTTCTGAACACCTGATCCTTCTTTCCTTCCTTTACACTGTTTTGTAGATATTCCTCATCTCTCAGAGTTGCAACCCCACCTTTCCCTTCTCCACACAGCATACGATGGGGTGAGCATTATCTTCCTTATTCAGCTGCATCTATGATAGAGGGTATTTTCTTTCTTGATTAACCTTTTATATATCTACATTAGAGTTCAGATCTAAATCAATGGGGAGCTCTCATGCACTGCCCTTTCCTTTTTATTCAAGGCAGTGCACATAGCCTTATTTCCATTTCCTTTTCAGGATACTTCTAATCCTTATTAAATCTTATCTCTTTGGGAAAAGGCACTATTTCTCCAACCATTGGGATTCCCGACTCGGAGATAACTTCCCATCCTGTCAGAACCATACCTCTCTACCTCATACCCTAGGTCCAATGGGGCCTCTTGAGCTCATTCGGAGGTTCTGGGTCTTCTCTGGTCTAGAAGGTTGGGTGTTCAGAACAACTCCTGTGATGTCCGGAGGTATATCAACAACTCTGGAGGAGGAGCACAGGGAGTTGAGGGGGAGAACAAGGGAGTGACCAGGGAGTGGACTGGAGGTCCAAGGGATGGAGATGAGGTGGTATAAGAAGCAGAGGGTGTGTGGAATCGGCACAGGACTTATGTGTCATGCCCTTGCAGGTTCACATTCCATGTATTTCGGATCGGGGGTAAGGAGGTCACAGGGTCGGAGGTAGGTCATGTGACCAGGGATAATGACAATGTCCGATTCAACTCTGGGGAGTGCCCAAAGGCAACTTCCACAGGAGAGCGAACAAAGTCTGGAGAGTGAAAGAGCAGATGACCAGAGGAGTTGGAAGCCTAATGTGCTCAGAGTATAAGATGAGGGGTTGTATTTCTAGTTGATATTCATACTAAGGATCATACAAGAGATATCTGAACTTATATACAAGACAGACAAGTGTATGGAAAGAGTCTGGAGATGGGATAAGGAGATACCAGAGGCAGAGTAAAAGTCTGTGCAGAAATGTAAGGGTCGTATCATGGAGCCAAGGAGCTCTGGAACAGCCTGAGGATAAGTGAAAGGCTAAACTATAAGGGAGAAACCTAAGTGATGATACTAGGCACTAACAATAACCAGAGCTGTGCTGCAAGTGTGATTATGGAAAGTCCGATAGTCCGTGTGGAAATAATGAAGGGCAAGTATAGGGCAAAGGGATATAATGACCAGAGATGGTCAGAGTAGACCCGGGAGGGAACTGAAGGTATGGATATGACACATCCCTTACTAATTATGTATATAAGTGCCCATGTACATTAGAGTTATCTTCAGTTAGAATCTATGCATTCTCACATGGAGCTAGCTGTACCTTGGAACAGTGAATGGTTTACTGTTCCTCAAGAGAGTCCTTGTGCGATAGGTTCTAGCCCTGTGCCTTCTTCTTACCATTGAATTCGTCAACACCTGACAGACAATCCTTTCTGTCTGCATCCAGTATGGGCCCAAGATCCTAAGAGCTGACAGAATCATCACATGGAGACTGCATCTCCACATCTTGCATTCCATATCACTTTCTTAAGCTTGACAGTTACTTGAATGGCCATTGGTGATACATCAACTACATGCAGTATTGCCAGAAGCAAATTCACAGCATGCCTTAAGTGAATGGCAGCGTAAACAGGCACTCTGCCTCTTTGTAGCACCTGAACAGCCAATTTTTACAAATGTTAGTTGATATGTTGTGTAGCAATAATACATGCCTGTAGCTATATGAGATGCAGCTCTTTTGCACTTTCAAGGAGACATGAGGTCAAGCTTGTCAATAGATGTTGTGTGGACCCTGGTTGTAGCAGCTATGTTGTGTACCAAATATATAATCCAACTGCCTTATATCAATAACACATAATTATTCAATTATGACTAGCAAGGTCAAAGGAGGCAATACATCACATATCAGACATTTAAATCATACTCAAGAATGCATATACCAGTATACTATACATAGCCACAGTGTCTATACCAGCCCAGTGCATCTTCAGGGGTAATCATATATAGTGCACTAAGCAGTGCTGCATAGATTTGATTGTCTGGCAAATCCATTATGGCCATTCAAGTATAATCACCATTTCAATGCAGGTGAAATTTCATAGCCGAGAACACAAGCTCTATAGGATTGAAGTCAGGGGAATATGGTGGTAGAAACTCACACCACATCCCACTACAATACATGTCCATCAGATCAATTATGTAAAGTAATCAAATGGCCTATCTTGTCTCAATGAGCCCCAGAATGTCTGGATGCTTGTGAATTCAGCAATTGTCCATAACAATCACTGAATTCTTGGCAGGGAATGGTTGCATCATATCAAGTAACTCCTTAATAAAGTCAGTAAATGTTGCTGTACAGAATGACTCCTTCACCACATCACAATAAAGAATACCATCATTGAGCAATAGAGCAGGGAGAACTGAGAAGCTGTGGGATAATTAGCAATGACCAATCAATACATTAGCACTTACCATCAACCACATACAAAGAATGCCTTACATTGTGCCTTGGTTCCTTGAATTAACCAAGCACAGCCACAGTAAGTTGTGCAACAATCAACAAAACTCTCATCCACAAATACTAATTGCTCTGCCTCATATAGTCCTATCCTAGAAAGATATTCCAGTCATTTCTCCTTAGACCTTTCTGCAGCAACACACATGATCTACAAAAATATAGAGCAGTTACTAAGAAGACAAGTTACAGCAGATCTGAACTACTTACCTTTTTCATTGTGTATCCTGCTTGACAAAGCACTCTCCAAATAGTGGTATGCAAGACCTCAATACTACATGATGTCAAAAGCATCTCTTTGAGCTTATCTAAATATAAATCCAGGGACTTGTTAATTGTTCCCAAAAGATACTATAGCCAATAGCAATGATTAGTTCACAAAACATTTGTACAAGTACAAGTAATTGATAGCTTACTTCAACATCAACATTTCGAAGATGTTTATTGCTGCAACCATGGTGGGCCTGATTTTCTTCTTTGTCTTGTTCACTACTGGGATATGGGATGGACCCATGTCTCCAAAAGTGGGACATAACTCATTTTACTGTGCTTATAGAGGTGTTGATGTACATAGAGATCTGTTCAAAATATAATATGCTTGATAGATGCACGATGGTCCATTAAATATCAGGTGAGGTTTGCTGACCATGCAGCATCACTACCTGTTGTTTTGAGTACTGAACTGCACGAAATAAGCTTGAAACACACCATCCAGGGGCATGTCCGGGGGCATGGAATTGGATATTTTGAAATTTGAATTTATCACAATCGGACCACCTCAAGAGTGTTCCGCAGGCTTGTCTGAGTCAAATGGTACCGTTTTTACTGAATTCCGGTTGCATGCTGAGGAGGTGTGAATAGGGTTGTGGGTAACACTGCAGTGTTTGAGCCACAGGTATAGTGGATATGGATATGGTGTAGGAATGGACAAACCTGTGCAATACCACATACCCATATGCACGGTGTATGGGTTTGTATGGGTACAGTCCTGGCAAAGTCCTGGCTGTTGTTACAGTTTACTGTGACTTTGCTACCTAGCGGCAGGATTACCGGAATATCACTCTGGGAGTGACGCCGTATTGATCCAGGAACGGACAACTGGACTCGGGACATTGTCCCTCTGGTACATTTCTTTCCTTATCCTTTCCCTTCCTCGTACCAGGGGATTATCCATAGACTTATCTCTTATGATACCATAGGCTTATCTCAGGATGACCATATCCTAGTAAGCACCCCTTTATTTCTGCTTCATTTACCCTAGCTTTGGGGCACATAGCCTTCCCACCTCATGGTGAAGGCCTTGCTTTCATTTCCGCTTCATTTACCCTAGCTTTGGGATACATAGCCTAGCCACCTCATGGTGAAGGCCTTGCTTTCATTTCCGCTTCATTTACCCTAGCTTTGGGACGCATAGCCTAGCCACCTCATGGTGAAGGCCTTGCTTTCATTTCCGCTTCATTTACCCTAGCTTTGGGACGCATAGCCTTGCCACCTCATGGTGAAGGCTTTGCTTTCATTTCCGTTTCCCTACTTTCCTTTAAGGCAACCACTGCCACCGTTAGTAGTATAAATACTGGACTATCCCTGTACTATATCCCTTAGCTTGATCTCCGCAATCGCGTGTAATCTAGTCTCCTCTGGGGCAGACCCCCAGCAGTAATCCCCTCCCGTTTTCATTCTACCTCGAATCTAAGAACCGAAACCCAGGAAGGTAGAATCAACAAACCAAGAAGGGAAGATCATCAGAAGACCACCGTCAAGAGACCTCTCCGCTTGAACATAAGGGAGAGACCACTAGACCACTAAGGACGATATTAGAGCAAACCACCAGATGACTGAAGGACGGTCTTACCTGGAAGGAAGGCAAAGGAATAGTCCGTCATGTAAAGGCTGACCTATGTCTAGAGAAGAGTTATGGCTGAGGCTAGATTGTACGCCCAGTGTAACACTTTCATTCCTAAGGTGACATGATGTGTATAACATTGAAGACATCAAACATGAAGCTAATATATTCTGTTATTCCCAGCTGCCTTCATCATTTGTTGCCTTCGCCTCAGAGTTTACCAACAGGGCAAACTTATCAGATGTAGTCTCACATAGCAAGCGTGAACTAATGCATGCAGTTTGGTTCTGGCTATTGGATGAAGAATTTGTCAACGCCTACAAGTATGGCATCACTATCTGCTGTCACGATGGTGTAACTCATTGAATATTTCCCTGGATCTTCACATACTCAGCTGACTATCCTGAGAAGTAAGCTGCTCGTGCTCGTGCTCGTCACTTCTTTATGCTCATTTGTAACTTCATAGAGTTCTTTTGGCCACAATCAGGGACAAAGGCCAATGCCCCTGCCCACAGTGCTTGATCCCAAAGGCTGACTACTGTTGTCTTGGCCTGTTGGCTGATATTACAGCCCAAATAAACAAGATGCGAGTCTATTTTCGTGACCAAGTACAAGCTGTGTGCAATGCAATTTACCAGAAGGGTCACTGCATTAAAGGAGCATTTCCAGAACAGAGGCTCAAGGGCTTTTTGCTCATCCCAACATATGTAGGTCGGCTTCAGTTAGTAAACACCGAACTGAAAGATTATTAGAATGCATTCATGGAGATTTTGGGAGCACTTGGGTTGGACATTTTCAAGATTCTGACTGTAGATCTCCTCCATGAATTTGAACTGGGGGTATTCAAAGCAGTTTTTATGCAGCTTTTACGCCTACTGTACTGCACTGACCCACAAGCTATACACACCATCAACCAACAGTCTGGCAAATCCTTGAGCCATGGATTTCATTAACTGACTATTGCATAGATACCATATGATTCGTACATTCGGCCTGGGTGCCATTCATCACTTCCCCCCAGATGTTTCCAAGATGTGACAATGTCCAGCATGGCATTTCGAAAACATGTTGCAGGTAGGCATAAAGCGTGCAATGATTGAGTGCTCATTGTTCAATGCACTTCAGTGTGCGATCCCGGTCTTCGAGGGCCTTCTCCCCATGGAACACAACAACGTAGTTCAAGTCTTGTTGTTCCGACTTGCCCAATGGCATGCCCTCATGAAGCTTCACATGCATACTGATGCCAGCCTTAACCTCCTGGAGGAAGCCACCCACCTTCTTGGTCAGCAATTACAAAAATTTGAAAAACATACTTGTGCGGCATTCCAGACCACAGAATTACCGTCAGAGGTGGCTTCCCGAAGGCGACGAAGTGAGGCCAAATTGAAGACTGAAACTCGCCAGGGGGGTAATACCGATGTCACAAAGTCCACTTCCAAGGGCAGTGGTCCTCGACAGAAAACGATCAACCTATCTACGTACAAGATACATGCATTAGGCCACTATGTGAACACCATTCATTCCTTAGGCTCTGTGGATTCATACACTACACAGATCGTGCATTACGTTGACACTAACTTCATGAATCACAAGCGCATACTAACACGATTGTTAACAACTGACAGGGCGAAGGCACTCACAGGCGATTGAAAAAAATTTATACCAGTACTAATAAGCAAGAGCCTCATTGTGATTTGGCCAAGCAAGAACGGCGTGTCACTCGGGCGCAGCGAGAGCTTGATTTTGAGGGCCAGTTCTTCGCTTCCACAAACACAGAGGAGCCCGAGGCGATGACAGACCGTTATCGCATGGCCACCAAAAGTTGTCCTACAATAAATTTACCTGCCTTCTTGGAACGGCATGTGGGCAATCCTGCAATCGACGTGAGTAGCGCACATACGTCACAGTCCGCTGGCGCCTGATCAGACATCTAGTCATTTGTCACGAAACTAAAAAACCATCTTCTCGGGCGCCTACAAGAGGGGACATATGATGGAGATGAGCATATATTCACGCCAGAAGAACATCAAACAGTGACTTTCGTCGATAACCTCAACTGCGTCCCGATGCCTAAACGCATTCAAATCAACTACACATCATATGATGTGCAACACACATACGATACACTTCATACAGGTCATGGCGACGTTGTGATGCTCCATTCATGCGAAGAAGGTGTGAATGCACAACCTTTCTGGTATGCCCAGGTCCTCGCTGCCTTCACTTTCAAAGTTAGGCACGAGGGACAATATCACACTAAAGATGTTCTATGGATCCGGTGGATGGGGGCAATGCCCGGTTACCATTGGGGCATCCAAAAAGCGCGCCTTCCTAAAATCGGCTTCGTCCCAGACTCAGCAGGCGCCTTTGGGTTTATTGATCCATCTCTGGTTATTCGTGCATGCCATCTTGTCCCAGCATTTGCAGAGGGTCGAACGGAGTCTCTCCTTCATCCTGGCCCATCGCTTGGACGTCCGAACAACGAGGTTGACGACTGGGCAGCCTATTATGTAAACATGTAAGTATGCTTTTTGAAGTGGCACGCTCACGAATGAATATGGTGACTGACCCCGACCCAAAGATTTGTAGATTGCGATATGTATGCTCGGTTTGCACGGATCGGCGTTGGTCATGCGATTCAAATTGCCATCACCCAATTACCTAGTAGCACAGACGAAGATGAAGGCGATGGAGAAGAGAGAGTATCTGAAGATGAAGAAGAGGGGCCGTCGACAGAGATTGATGCTA
>JBBPJU010000693.1:0-18590 GCA_038088875.1 Austroboletus festivus
CCTCGCCCTATCCACTGCTTATCATCCACAGATGGACGGTGAGACAGAAAGAGTTAATCAAGAAATAGAAACCTATCTTCGTATTGTTTGTGGTAACCACCCTTCAGATTGGACAGAACATATCTCTACCACTGAATTTACTCACAATCGCCACCCCCACTCTGTCACAGGCAGATCCCCATTCTATCTAATAATGGGTTATGAACCGCTAGCTCTTCCCTCTATTATACCCAATAGCACTATCCCCGCCATAGAAGAAAGAATCAAGAAGCTGCTTATGGCCCGGGATGAAGCTATCGCCGCTCACGAACTAGCCAGACAAACCATGGTTGCACGCTCAAAGAAATCCTTTAT
This sequence comes from Austroboletus festivus, assembly GCA_038088875.1. Classification (NCBI taxonomy): domain Eukaryota; kingdom Fungi; phylum Basidiomycota; class Agaricomycetes; order Boletales; family Boletaceae; genus Austroboletus; species Austroboletus festivus. The sequence continues at coordinate 355 of JBBPJU010000693.1, forward strand.
GCCATTCGTTATAGGAGACAAGGTTTGGCTAGAAGCTCGGAATCTAAAAAGGAAAATAGTTAACCCAAAATTTGCACCCAAAAGAGAAGGACCTTTTACCATTATTCAGGTGCTATCTCCTATCTCCTATCGCCTATGACTCCCCAGTACCTGGAAGATCCACCCCGTTTTCCACGCCTCTCTTCTCACTCCATATCATGAGAATGCCGTCTATGGAAAGAACTTTCCTAGACCACCCCCAGAGTTAATAGAAGGAGAAGAGGAATACGAAATAGAAAAAATAATACGTCATCACGGAACTCCGTCCAACCACTTCTATCTAATCTGATGGAAAGGATATTCCGCCGAAGAAGATTCATGGGTCCCTGAGCGGAATATGAAGAACGCGAAGTCCACTCTACAAGAATATAAAAACCATCAACCTCTCTCTTCATCTCTTTAGCTTCTACTCCCATTGATGCTACCACTCTTCAGAAACTTTACTTTCGAAATGTCTTCTATCTCTTCCGTTTCCTCTTTCATTGACACTCCCACCTTGACTCCTACCCGTCCGGTTACCCCTCTCGTCACCCTTGAAGCTATCGCCGCTGCTGCAGACACCCTAACCAGTAGTATGCTCCCTCCCGGCGTACCATATCCTCCTATGCATGCTGAACCCATGACTGAATCCTTCCTTAACAATGTCCGTCGAGACCAAGTCTATACAGAGATCCTTCGTCACCCTGGACATGCCCTAGCCATTAACGATGTCCTTCACCCCCATTTGGCGCTTCACAACCTCTTCCTGGCCCACTTGGGATGCGGAACTCTAGAAACAATGAGTCGTGTCATGACCTCTAATGCTCATCTAGCTCTATATTCATCCAAACTACGACAAGTTAGCAAGGACATTCAGACTCTTATTGAAGACGCCATGCACCAGTTGGACATGACCCATCTATTAGAACGAATCCAAGAAGTCGCTAAGGAAAAAGGGGAACAGTCTGCCGCTTATTGGGAAGCTACCACTCCATCCGCTTCCTCTTCCCCCCTAGATCCTCAGGAACAAGCCCTCCTAGAGCGTGTAGAGGCATGGTGGTCCAGAGGGGATAACACCCTTCCTTTGTCTCCACGACACCCTCGATATCACGAGGCTTGTTTCTCTTGTCACCGACTTGGACATATCCGCGTTGAATGCCTGTTCTACCAGTGCTCCCACTGTCTTAAGTGGCAACCCGGTCATACCATGCACCAGTGTCCTCTCCGCCATCGAACTCCTTCTCAATCATCGTTGTCATCCACGTCGTCCGCGTCTCATAGAGCCACCACTCATTTCACCCTCCCTATTCCGCCCCCTCCGGGTATTCCTTTTCCGCGCCGAAGCATGGGAAGAAACCGCCCTTGAAGGTCTCCCCCTCGCCCTTGAAGGTCTCCCCCTTGAAGGTCTCCCCCTCGCCCTCGTTCTCCGAGCCCTCAGTCAGAGGGTTCTCTCATCGATATGTATGATCCCATCGCCGAGTCTAACATGACGGGAGATGTCTGTGACATCTAGGATGAGACTAAACCAGCTGCTGAGCGCTGGCTCATCTGTTTACCTCTTGCAGTAGCTTCGGGTGTACAAAGGGGGTAATGTTACGATTTCTTTCTTCTTTTGTAATAACCACTGTATCAACTCTAGCCTTTCATTTCTTCTTGGATAATCCCACTTGGGATAAGTCCAATTCGTCTTCAGGCTGAGTCATATCACTTTATTCATGCTTACTCATTCTGATCTAGTAATCAGCCTGATTACTCAGATACTCGTTGTCATCATGAGTCATCCTTCTTATCTTCTGACTCATCGATTATTCCTTGATGTTCTATCGTGCTCTATATGACTCATCTACGGACAGCCTCTTTCTTCTTCAAGGCAGTATTCCCACACTGCCTCTATTTCCTAGCCACTATATAAACCAACCTCATCGCTGCCATGTACTTTAGTCTAGTTCTCCCTTACAATCACATCTCTTGTGTTTGTCTCCCCCATCAGACTCCTGAGTGTTCTCTTCCACTCAGTCTCCCTGACTCCAGTCTTCATCCTACTCTGAGTGGACGCTTCACTTCTTTGAACCTTTCGAGTATTCACTAGACGATACTCCATACCGAACCCTTGACCCTAAAGGGCTACACTTGGACCTACCCGGTTCAAGCGTAACACTAACCAGGCCATTTTGAGTATAATCGGTGTTTTCTCTTGCCCGAGGACTAATAGTCCTCAACGAGAGGTCTTTCCTCCAATTGTCATGGTGAGATATCCTTGCTGGGTGATTTCTCCTCCAGTGTTATGGGATCCGTCAGTGTTTATGGCATACTGTGGTTTGTTTAAGGTGGAGAGGGTGATTTTCCATTTCTGTGCATACTGCGCACTGATAAAGTTTCCTATGGCTCCACTGTCAATCAGCGCCTCAGTGTCGATGATTCCAGATGGGGTTTGGATCTGTTCTGGGACAAGCATAGATCTTTGTTCCTTTGATACTATTACATCTGGACTATTTGGGGATTTGGACATTGACTGCCATTTTCCCTTTAAAAATCCTTTACTTTGGCAATCCTGTCCATTATCTTTGTGGAGAGGATGTTGATGTGCTCAGTTGTATGGTTCCCTTCTCCTTCTTTATCCATTTCATCGGTGTATTGGTCTTCCTTGTAGACCTGTTGCAATACTTTGAGAACTTTGGTACTTGTCTCTTTCTTCTGAGAGAGTATCTTCTGTATATATTCCAAAGTCTTGTCTTGCGGGGTGGAAGTCAGTGGCTGCTGTTCTTCCCTTACTTTCCTCACCCTCTCCCTTGATAAAGAGTCGAAAGTCTTACCTGTAGATTTTCCAGATCTGGGGCATTTATGGTTTCTGGTGGAGCATCCCTTTCTATGGCAGATGAAACAGAGGCCATCTCGGACATGTTTTGCTCTTTCAACTGGGGTTAGATGTATCACATCTACATCCATGGCATTAGGGTCTTTTGAAGATTGGCCCATACCGGTTCCTTGATACGTGTATCTTCCTCCACTCAGATCTCTCATCTGTTCCAATTGTCATACTTGTTTCTGAACACTTTCCCCCTATCCTTTCAGGGTGTCTGGTTCATTGATCCTGATGATATCTCTTGTCAGGTCATTGTTCAACCTGTGAATGAACCATTCACATAGGGCTCCTTCATCCTTTACACTGGACTTGGTGGCTAGTAATTGGAAATCCTGGATGTATTTCTGGGTGCTTTTCGCAGTAGATCCTCCTCTTTCTTGTTTGAGGTTTGTGATTCTTCTTCGGGCATCGGCCTTCTCCTCTTTGGATATGAATAAGGCAATAAAGTCCTCGATAAATTTGTTCCATGTTTTCTCTTTATCTTCCTTCCCAGGGGTGGCAGCATAATATGCTTCAGCATATACTCTTCCTCTTCCCTTCAACATCTTGTTTAGGCAAGTGACCACTCTGCTGCTGTCATCCGAATAAATGTGGCTGTTGATTGTGAAGTAGCCCATTCTGGATATCCACCATTGAGCATCTTCGTTATTTCCGGAAAAATCTGCCAGGAGGGTGGCTTTGATTTCTGGTAACTTCCCAGAATCCATCTTTGGTTTCTGTGAGGGTGGAATTCCAAGGGAGAAATCATCTTCTTCTACTTCCATGTTTGCTAACTTTACTTGGGCAATGGCTGCGGACTGGATTCTCTCGATATCTCTTTGTGTAGATTTGAGGTGGGCATGGATGTGTGGGTCAGTGGTTCAAGGAGATCGACTGGGTCAACTTGTGAAGTATTCAGGGAGTTGGTGACTGGGGGTCAGATGGGGAGCTGCATATACAGCTGCCTGGGGTGATACACTTCCTCATTGAAATTCTGGAGGGAGTACTGGTATGTCCACTCATGAAGGAGGGGTCAGGCCGCTGGGGTACTCAGTTGGGAGAGGAGATAGTGTAAGTGCAGGTGAACTTCTAGTAAGTTTAGTAGTACTCTGTGGGGGATGGGGGTGGGGGATAGGAGAAGTTCTAGGAGTCTGTCTGCTCTGGGGGACTCGAAGTGTCTCTGGGATAGGAGCCCTTCGAATAGACTCTGAGGTCAGGGAAGGGGGTTTGTTGTCAGATCCAGATTGTGCCTTAATCTTGGTGGTGGTATTCCCTCTGATGACACAGGGGAGGTGGAGGTAGAGTTAGAATCTTTTGATATGGAATGCAGGATGCAAAGTCCGAGGTGGCACCCGATGATTCGGTCAACTTTCTTTGGGAGACAAGGTCCATACTGGACACAGATGGAGACAATGGCTTCCTGGGCAGAGGAGAACTCATGGATGAAGATGAGGCACAGGGCTAGAACCTGTTGCACTAAGACTCTCTTAAGAAACAGTAATCTGTCCACCATTTCAAGGTCAGTTGACTCCACGTAAGGTTGCATAGATTCTAACTAGGGAACTAGTATGTTACAAAGGCGCCTATTTATATGGATAAGGATAGGATGGGAAATCCTATCCTTCTGGGAATCAGAGAATCAGGTCTGACCAAAAAGAGGACAGAGAATGGAAGCGTGTCTGTAAGTTGGTTAATGAATTATGACACGCACAGCCTATGGATAAAGTAAGAAGGGCTGTGCATGGGTTTCCTCCCATGAACATGGGAAGTCACCTCCTTGTCTGTAACTAGAACTATTAGATCTGATCAGAAGGAAGAAGGGTAATACCTATCCTGGTGTATACTGTGTGGAGTGGGTATGGGTGGGTTAGGTAACTAATGAATCTTGAGAAGTATCAGATCTAATGGGAGGTTCTTTTGTATGGGAAAGAAAAGAAAATGGACTGTCCTGGTTACTCAAACAGGAATAGATCCCGTCGCCTCTCGAGGTACTCTGCTATCTCTTGTAAGTCCCACATGAACCATTCCTTGTTTCCAGGAGGAATGTTCTCTTGATTGTCCAGGAGTGGAGGGGATGCATTCCAGATGTCAAGAGACTCTCCCCACATTATAGGACTTGTAAGGTCTTTGTCCTCATCCATTACCATGTTGCTAGGGAAAAAAGACAGATTCAGGAGGTCCAAAGGTTCCAGGTATGGCATAGGGGGCCATCTCCATTGTTCCATAACAAATTGGATTGGGTTGAATCAGGAGTTAAGTGGAGTTAGGCAGAGGCTAAGCAGAGCGTGGGAATATTCATTTGGCTATGCTTGGATGTGTTCAGAATGAGGTGAAAAAGCTGAATGTGACAGAGATTATCAGAGAAAGCAACCAGGGCTTATAATCTGTCAGAATATGCTAGGCAAAGGGCTAGCAAGAAGTCTCAGCTGAAGTCTAATGAGACTGATATTCAACTGTACCTAGCAAGAAGTCTATATGTACATTAGCTAGGTAGATAAGTATCTAAGAAAAGTTTTTACCTCAGCAGAAGTCTAATGAGACTGATATTCAACTGAGGAAAGGCTAGAAGTGAAAAGTAAGTGTATTAAAAGGATGGAGATGTGGGTGCATATCCTGAATGAACTCTGCCAGGTAAATGACATAAAAAGGTTGAATAAATGTGAAGTCCAATGATGTCTGGATGATGTCTGATCAGAGAAGAATAAGTAAATTGTATATACAAAATGTACACATGGAAGTGTCACTGGAGATAGACCGGAGTAAACTGGAGATTGTTCTACTGCAGGCAGGGTTCAGTAGAATCTGACACTGATAGCATTGGTAAATTCTGGTGTGGGTTGGTGATATTGGAGTGTCATTTCATCTGAAGGAGATTTGAGTGGGGAGAGGATGCTTAGGTTACTGAGGGTGTCAGGGTAAGGCATGGGGAGATGGAGAGGTTGGGGGAATGAGCTGTCTGGGCAAAGCTTCTTCAACCTCCCCTTCAGATCTTTCCACAGTCTCAGGGACCTTAACATCTGTAAGAGGTTGGGTAATACGAAGAAGTTGCAGCAGGTGGTGGGCTGTTTTTCATCAATCATAGTTTGTGTTTTCTTTTATATGCAGTCAGGACTTCATTGGTCCAGGTGAAGTTGTTTTCTGGTTTCCAAGTATTTTCCATAGTAGAATACCCTTTCCATTGGACTAAATACGATCATTGTCCTAGGTATACTTGATGGTTGATGATATGTTTAATCTCATATTCTTCTTCATCACCTATGATCTCAAGGGGGGGTGAGGTTCTGGCAATTCCATATTTGTCATTTTGAACAAATGGGGAAAGAAGGGAAGCATGGAATACATTATGGATCTTCCAGATCATGGGTAGTTTCAATTGATACATCACAGATGAGAGTACTTTCATTATGAGAAAGGGTCCTTCCCATTTTGGACCAAGCATTTTGAATGAATAGAAGATTTTAAGGTTTTTATTGGATAACCAAACTTTATTACCTTTCTTCCAGAGTTTAAACTTTGGAAACATATGGGAGAATTGTTGGGCATTGGTGATTGCTGCTGGTGCTTCATCCCTGGCATCATTTAGAAGTTTCAGATGTTTCTCCAAGGTTGAGTTCTGGGACTTTTCTATGGAGGCAATTTTTATCCCAACAACCAAAATGGGGGATGTGGCAGGAGTAGCAAACTTATTCTTCAAATATGTATTTCCCTGATTTGGACTACACTTCAAAGTAATCTCAGACAGAGGCTCACAATTCATATCCACATTTGCTAAGGAATTAGCCAGACTGCTCGACTACAATGTAGCCTTGTCAACTGCCTATCATCCACAAACTAATGGAGAAATGGAAAGAGTAAATCAAGAACTGGAAACCTACCTCCAGATATTCTGCCAAGGATAACAAGACCACTGGAGCAAACTGCTCCCTATGACAGAATTCAATCACAATTCTTTGGTACACTCCACGACCAAACAAATCCCCTTTCATCTCATAATGGGATATGAACCAAGAGCCCAGCTAAGTCTATGGTCCACCACAACTAAAATTGAGTCTGATCCATTGGAAAGGGGGAGATTGGTGATCATGTCCATGAAGATCATGTAAAATGGATGAGGGCTGGTGACCAGAATGGGGACTAGGGGCAGGTGTGATGGATTGTTTATGTTTTTATTTTGTTGATGTGATATGATCTACAGGTATAGATCTTAAAACACAAAGGATTCCTGGTGTTCAGCTGTCACTCAACAGTAGACAGGAGACTGATAGAAGTCCAGTAAGGTTTTGTATGTCTTGCAGTGACCTTCACTTCAGGGGCAACCATTGAAAAAAATACCACATAGATAAAACATAGATCTAGTTAGGGAAATTACTATACAGGGTAGTCATATATATAGAAAAGGGGGAGACAACTATGATCATAATAAGCAATCATAGGTAAGGGGGGAACTGTCCATAGAGTAGAGGGTTACATAGAGATAAGTGTAAGTGGAGGATATGAAGATTGCACCAGTGTAAAGGTGTGATTGAAAGGAAACAAAGTCTGAGTGATAAGAAAGGTAGAGACAATATGTCATGCACCATGTGGACTACCTGTGGAGAGCCACCCCTTTTCTTTCAGAAGGGGATAGACCTTGGCTAAATGCCAACATCACTATAATTGCATACAGAGGGAACCCAGATGGGTTACATCAATTCTGGGGAAGAGAACATGAGGGAGCTACCTGGGGAGAGGAACCCCAAGGGGACTTCACCCCAGGATGGTGAAATATCCAAGCACCACCGATCCTCTTGAAGGAGACTGCACCTGTGCCTGAGTGGCCCACTGATCCTGCATGGATGTGATGCATCCATGCCCAGATCTAATCATATGAGTTCCTCTTTCTCTTTCTTATCTCTCTTATCTCTACAAACACTATTTCCTTTGCAATCACACCCTTACACTGGAGTGATCTTATTATCCTCCATCTATGCTTATGTATCTATATAAACTCTTAGCCCTATAGACAGTCCCTCCTCTATCTATGACCACTTCTTATGGCCATAGCAGTGCCCCCTCTCCCCTATAAATACAACTGCCTTGTACAGTAGTTCCCTTAACTAGATCTATGTTTAATCTACATGATATTTGGTTCAATGGTCACCCCTTAAGTGAAGGTCACCAATCAAGACTTCTTATCAATCCCAGACTTCTATTAGTCTCCTGTTTACTGTTGAGTGACAGCTAGAATGCTAGGGGTTCTTGTGTCTCAGATCTATACCCATAGATCATGTCACACAATGAGAATCATATGTAGGGCTCTTCCTGAGTCATGGATGTATCACATCCATACAGGATCAGTGGGCCACTTGGGTGTGGGTTCCATCTCCTCAAGTGGGATGGTTGGGGCTTGTATATTCCACCACCCAGGTACCGGGTCACCAATGGATTCTTCCCCCCAGGTAGCTTCTTCTGCTTCTCCATTTCAGAATTGATGTCTCCCATCTAGAGTCCCTCTGTACACCACTGTCACTTTGTGTGATGCGACCTACAGGTGTAGATCTGAGACACAAAGAATCCCTAGCATTCTAGCTATCACTTAATAGTAAACAGGAGACTGATAGAAGTCTGGAATATTATGGAAGTCTTGCAGTGACCTTCACTTAAGGGGCAGCCATTAAACCAAATACCATATAGATTAAATGTAGATCTAGTTAGGGAAACTACTATACAAGGCAGTCATATTTATAGTGAATAGGGGAAATGACTATGACCATAAAAGGCAGTCATAGATAGATGGGGGACTGTCCTCTGGGCAAAGAGTTTGCATAGATAGGCATAGGTGGAGGAAGGTGAAGATTACACCAGTGTAAGGGTGCGATCACAAAGAAAAGTAGTCTGTAGATAAGGAAGATAAGAAATAGATAAGGTTCATACAATTGGATTCCAGTCATGGATGTGTCACATCCATATGGGATCAGTGGGCCACTCTGGCATGGATGTTGTCTCTTCAAGGGGGGTGGGTGGTGCTTGGACATTCCACCATCCTGGAACAAACTCCCCTTGAGGTTCCTCTCCCCAAGTTGCTCCTTCTGGCTCTCCTCCCCAGAACTGATGTTATCTGTCCTCATTCCCTCTGTATGCAGTCATGTTTATGTTGGCATTGAGCCAGGGTCTGTCCCCATCAGAAGGAAAAGGGGTGGCCCTCTTTGGGAAGTCCACATGATGCATGACACTATGTTGGCATTTAGTCATGGTCTGTCTCCTTTAGAAGGAAAAGGGGTGGCCCTCCTGGAGTAGCCCACCTGATGCATGACAGTTGGCATATGGGCCAGCCTGTGATGTATTTCCTAATGAATGTGGAGAGGCCAGGGCACCAATAGTCATGGGAGAGTAGTTGAATGGTATGGTATTGTCCCCCATGTCCTCCTGCAGCAAAGGAGTGGATGGAATATACTAACTCCTTTCAGGCTTCTGGGGGAATGTAGAGTCAGTGGTGGAAATAAAGTTGTCTGTCTTTATAGGACCAGTCAGAGGGGTGAAACCTGTCAGGGATGTGGTTTTCCTTATATATGTGTCATATCCCATGCAACTCCACTTCTCCAGTTGCAACTCCTTAGCAACTCTGATGTGACTTCCTCTTGCCTTGTAGATATCTGACCCAGACTTGTTTCATTATGCTTTTCTTGTCATTATTGATTACTTACATCCCTGGTTATCTTCTGTACCCATATCAATTGATTGCTAAGGGTCATTGCCTCAAGGCAATGCTCTGGTATAACTCCACCTCTGACTCCACAGTTACTTAGTAATCCATCTCCTGTATATATAAACTCTGTACTTCCAACTGATACCTCAGCTGGAATATCAACTTACAATTAACTTATATTTGACTTGTATTTGACTCCTATCTCACTCCTCCACACTCCTTCACTCTGACTGAGCTGGATTACCCTCATTCTGCTCATCTCTCTTTGCTCTAAACCTTGATGGCTCTACTCTGATCCTCTGGCCATATTCTGACCCCTCTGAAATTCAGGACATCAGACTTAGTGTAAGTGCGCACCACATAAGGTGAAGCCAAGTCCTGTTTGACCACCTCTAACTCCGGACCTCTGGAGTTACCATTGGAGTATATTATAGCTAGTTTAACAATATACATTGGAGTGCATCCAGTACTAATGGGTCTTTGTCCAACAATGTCCTTATCTTATCTCTTAGGGCTAGGTTGTTCTGGTTTGCAAATAGTTCTTCTGGAAGGAGTTGTAATGTGGAGTTATCATCAGAGAGATCAAGATTGAGTAATTGAGATAAGGCATCAGCAGGATCCATTTGGGTTCTGGGGAGGTGGTGGAATATAAGATCATATTCCTGTAGAAATAGTTGCCAATGCATGTGTCATCTGGAGAGTTTTCTTGCCTCCTTGAAGTAAAGGAGGTTTTTATGATTGGTAAGAAGGGTTACTGGATGGTTGGTTCCTGTAAGGTAATATCTCCAGTCCTCCAGCACATGTATTACCCCTAGCAGTTCCTTGTTGTAGATGTTATAATTTTGTTCTGTGGAGGATAGGGTGCTGGATTGGTATGCACAGAGGTGGAGATCTCCATTGCTGTCTATTCCTACTAGTGATGTGTCTGTTATGACTAAGAAGGGTTTTGTTGGGTCAGGTATGGAGAGTATGGGTCGTTTGAGAAACTGTTCCTGAAGTTCTTGGAATGTATACTCCTGCTGTTCTCCCCATTGCCACTTTGTTTCCTTCTTCATCAACTTGATTAGGAGTCAGGCTTTGGTGGAGAACCCTTTGATAAATTTCTGGTAAAAATTGCAGAACCCCAGAAAGGAGTGTACTTCTTTGACTGATGTTGGTGGGTTCCATTTTTGTATTGCCTTGAGTTTTATGGGATCCATTTCCATATGTCCCTTTGAAATTATCATGCCTAGGTATTCCATTGTTTTTGTGTCAAAAGAACATTTTTTCAATTTGAGGTAGAGTTTGTGTTTCATCATCCATTCTAGGACCTTCTTAGTTCTTTCATTATGTGTCCATTGGTTGTGGGAGTGGATTAAGAGATCATCCATATATATAATCAACCATCCTTCTGCCAAGTAATTGGTGAAGATGTTATCCATCAGTGCTTGGAATGTGGTGGGGGAGTTGCAGAGATTAAAGAACATTATCATGGGTTCAAACAAACCCATTAGTGTGATGAAAGCAGCCTTCCATCAATCCTCCGGTACTATTTGTACATTGTTGTACCCCCATCATATATCCATCTTGGTGAAGATCTTAGATCCTCTTAGTTTGTCAATCAGACCTCTGATCAGGGGTAGTGGATAAGCATTTTTGACCATATGCTTATTCAAGTACCGGTAATCCTGACATGGTCAGAGTTTTCCATCTTTCTTATTAACAAAGAAAAATGGGAATGCTTAGGGTGATTTGGATGGTTGGATTTTTCTGCTTTTGAGATTTTCTTCAATAAACTTCCTGCATGCCTCAGTTTGTTCTGGATTAAGAGGATAATACTTTGCTTTCCAAGGGGTGAACAATAGGAGGGGGTCAATGTGATGGTCATATGCTCTCTTAGGTGGGAGAGTGGTGGTTGCTCCCTCTGAGAATATCTTTTGATACTGTCGGAACTTGTTGGGTAGGATGACTTCCTCTTTTTGTTCTCTTTATGCAATATCTGTTATGAAACATGAGACGTGGAGTCTGTTCCAGACTATGATGTTGAACTGTTCTAGCCTAGGCCCGATGGTGTTAGCTTGGAAGAAGATAGTAAGGTGTGCTGCATAGATGAAAGTGAGGATAAGATGACAATAGTTCAGCCCTAGCTAAACTTAAACTCTCTCAAGGAATGGTAAATCATCCACCTTCCCAAGGTTTGCTGTACTTCATATAGATTCACATAGAATTTAGCTAAGGTTTGTGCTAATAATACACGGCACTTATATACTAAATGGGGAATGGAATGGGAAGATATTCCCATATGAGGTTTCACTCTCATTAGGGAATAGCACCTCTCCAAAGGAAGTGATAGCATCCACTTAAGGCTATATGTGCTGCTCTGAATAAAACAGGAAGGGGCAGTGCATGAGAATCCTCTCATGATCATGAGAGAATTCACACATAAGTATATTTATTGTAAGTAAAAATAAATGTCCCTGTTATGGATAGAGATCTCAGAGATAAGAGAAGTCAAAGCCCAATGGTGTATGCTGTGAGGAGAAGGGAATGGGTGTTGGGCTTATGTAGTAGTAACAGTGGGGCTCTCTATCCATCAAAATGGATGGTTGTCGTTAGTGGTATCCCAGGTATCCCACTCATCCTCATTGTCCCTCCTGGGATCTGCCTTCTCTGTAGAAGGGGAAGTCCCCCACTCATCAGGGTTACCCATTCAATTTGGGATGGAATCCTCTTCCTGGGTGTACTGATAAAGATTCCCTTGGAGTTATGACTTGTAGGAAAATCAGGGCTCATCCCAGAGTGGATCATTCATCTTCCACATCCAACTTAAGTGGGGTCTATCCAACTCCTCCGGGAATGGTGTAGGCAGGCAAGTCCACCATTCTGTAACATTACCTCCCTCCTTGGGGTAGATTGGATGGTTCCATCCATCTACCAATACTTTCAACATCTGTACCATCTCCAGGTAAGCTGGGGTCCCCTCAATGTATCTGTTCCAATCAATGCTCATCCAGGTCCTGAGTGGCAAGGATTGGACAAGTCAAGGGAGAATGGCCAGGGTGGTGATGGAGACATCCTCTACAGAGGTAGAAGATACAGTCCCAATAGTTGGAATGGGACCCTCTGCAGTCGGGGCAGGTGTCAAAGAGGTCATGGGGGGAGAGGGCCAGGCAGCAGAATGGGGTGTGCCCTGGGGCTCTCCTGGTATACCCAGGACAGATGTACTAGGGGCAATGCCATCAATTGGAGAGGTGGGTGTGGCACTGGTTGCAAAAGATGAGAGGGAGGGAGTTGTCCTCTGGGATATTGGTAGAGAGTGGATGGAGACCATGAATGAGAGGTGATGGGGATAAGAGTTGGTCAAGTAAACTGAGTTGAGGTGGAGTAGCACTGGGAGGGATGGGGACAGGGGGTTCAGTGGCATGCTCATAAACACTCACCTGGTTCTCCAGTTGGGGGGTTCCCTTGAGTTTAGGAGGTGACTTGGGATCAGTATCCCCTCCATCAAAGCCTGGGCTCAGTCCTCTGGGTCAGAGGAAGATGTCCTTTGCAAGTGGAGTTGGTAGGCATCCCACTGTAGATCCCATGGTCCATCTAACCAAACCTCTGTTATAGATGATCCTCCTTCTAATGTTTGGAGAGAGGCTGGTGATAATGTCCACAAAGATGGAGTTGGTTGGGACAAGAGGAAGTCAGCCCACGATCTCTCCAAATCCAGTCTTGTGAAGGACATGGATGAGCTGAACTCCAAGATAGACAAAGTGGGTTGATAGGAGGGGGGAGATGGTGGTGGAGAACAGGCTGACCATCTCACAGGAGGCAGAGTTTCAAATGGAGGCATAGGCATTGTAGATGGAGATAATAGATCTGACTCTGACCACAAGGGGGTCTCGTCAATATGAGTAGAGCCAGGCAGTGACATATGGGGAGTGGAGGAGGTTGTGATAAAGGTAGGATCTTTCGACCCTGGGTATTGCATTGAGATTATAAGCATTGTTAACAGTGGCAATCAAAATGGGAATGGTGGAGGAAGAGGGGCAATAGAAAAGTAGTCTATAAGGAGTGATTCTAATAGTGGTAGGGAAGATGCAGAAGTATCAGGTAATAACAATGTGGGAATGAAGGTAATGGCGGTGTTGTCCTGGTTTGAATTTGGTGTGCCACTTTTCTTGGCTTGCAACATAGAAGTGTTTGTATTTGTAGTCCATTTTAGGACAGGAGGTTATTACAGAATGGTGGAGGCAAGCCCCAATGCCATATCTGGAACCCTTAGATATTCCAAACATTTCATTTTTTCCTAGTAATGTGGTGATAGAAGTAGACGAGGACTTGACAAGCCCTCTTACCTGGGGAGAGTCCCTGGATATTTGGAATGCCTCACCACCACTCCCTGACAATCAAGAGAACGTTCCCCTAGGGAATGAGGAGTGGTTTACCTGGGACCAACAGGAGGTAGAGGCATACCTCGAAAGGAGCCATTCAAGTAAGGGCAAGTCCCACAGACTTCTGACTGCTTTCTTTTTCTTTCCATTCCAAAGAACTCCCTATCAGATCTGACTATCTTATTGTTATATTAGTTACCTAACCTACCCAGACCTGCTCCACACAGCATACTCCAGGTTAGATATTACCTTCTCATTTCCAATCAGATCTGATAGTTCTAGCTACAGACAAGGAGGTGACTTCTCACAATCGTGAGAAGGAACCCACACACAGCCCTTCCCACTTTTATCCATAGGCTGTGCGTGCCATAATTTCTATAACCATTTATGGATGCCCTTCCATTCCCTGCCACTTTTACAGCAGGTTTCATTTCCAGATATCCAGAAGGATAGGGATTCCCATCCTATCCTCTTACGTATAAATAGGTGCCCTTGTAATATACTTGCTCCTTAGTTAGATTCTATGCAATCTTACGTGGAGTCAGCTGTACCTTGAAACAGTGGATGGATTACCATTTCTCGAGAGAGTCCTAGTGCGACAGGTCCTAGCCCTGTGCCTTATCCTCATCCATGAACTCTCCTCAGCCCAGAAAGCCATCATCTCTATCTGTGTTCAGTATGGCCCCCACATCCCTAGAGAAGTCGACTGGATTATCATGCATAACTTAGGATTCCACATCCTGTGTTCCGTATCAGAGGTGGCATGCCTTTTTATATTCTTTCAGGGTCTTGTCAGAGTGGGTAAAATTACTCTCTGGTTCCCAGGTGTTTTCAGAATCAGGGTAGTTTTTCCATTTTACTAAATATAGGCAGTTATTTTTGGTTCCTTTGTGGGAAAGAATGTGTTCAATTTCATATTCAGGGGAATCGTATTTCAGATCTAGGGGGATCTCCAGGGTAATCTGACCATACTCAGAGGTGGTGGAGAATGAGGTTAGAAGGGAGATGTGGAAAATGTTGTGCACTTTCCAGTGGGCAGGTATTTTTAGTTCAAAGGCCACCTTATTTATAACTCTGGTGATTCTAAATGGTCCCTCCCATTTGGGTAAAAGTTTCTGGAGTTCTCCTTTCATTTGTAGGTTTTTTGTTGACAACCACATCCAATCCCCTGGTTTTAGGGAGATGTAGGCCTTCTCCTTCCCTTTTTGTTGTAGATTGTAATCTTTCTGAGCAAATGTGATGGCCTCAGTTGCTTTCTTCCACACATTTCCCCATTGTTCTAGGGAGTACTGTACTCTTGGTAGGAATGATTGGGTTATAGGGGGAAATCCCCTTGGTGAGAATCCTGTCATTAGAAGAAAGGGGGTTGTCTTGGTGATTAAGTGAGGGGTGGAGTTGTGGGCAAATTTGGCATTTGGTAATACCAAGCTCCAAGTGTCTGGGGAGTTGTGGCAATATATTCTTAGGTAAGTTTCTAGCTTCTGGTTTACTCTTTCAGTTTCTCCATTGGTCTGGAGGTGATAAGTGGTGGAGAGTTTTGGGTCATACCTCAGTAACCTTCCCATCTCCCTAGCAAAGGCAATAGAGAATTGAGGGCCTCTATTGGAAATGACTGAGTCATGGATCCCAAATCGGTTGAACATCCATTCCAAGAACAGGTGTGTGATGTCCTTGGCTGATACATATGGATTTAGTAGTAGGGATAAAAATAGCCCCCTTTGAAAGTCCATGGTCCACCACAACTAAAATAGTGTCATGCAGGCTGGAAGGGGGAAGATCTGTGATCAGATCCATGGAGAGGTGCTAAAAAGGTCGTGTGGCAGTAGTGAGGATCAGGATGACAGGAGGATAGAGAGGGTGGGTGATAACTTTATGTTTTTGGCATACTGGGCAGCCCACAAGGTACTTTTGAATAAAGTGGGCCATACTGGGCCACCAATAATTGTGGGAAAGAATATTGTATAAGCAGAAAAATCCAGGGCGGCTGGTAGTACTGGCAGTGTGTAGGGCATGGATTAAGGGTTGACGGAATGCCTCATCAACATAGAGGTGGCCCTGGAAGTAGAGGGATCCATCCTGTAGAATCCAGTTGGCCAGGTCAGATGGGGGAAAGCTGACTCTCCATGTTTAAGGCATTCTATGGTGTCAATTACCGTTGGATCTGATGGTGGCACCTCTAATTTTTGGCAGAGTGCAACATCGATACTGCAAATGAAGATGTTGTCTTCAAAAAGTTGAAGAGGGGGTTTATTGACATTGGTGATGTCAGCCCAGGAGAGTATATCAGCTGAAGTAAGTTGTCCACCAGGAATGTGGACAAGATACAGGTTGTAGTCTTGGAGAAATAGAAATAGTTGCCATCTGGCATGTCATCTGGATAATTTCCTTGATTCCTTAAAGTATGTCAGATTTTTGTGATTAGTAAGGACTGTCATGAAGTGGGCTGTCCCCATCAAGTAGTGGCACCAGTCCTGTAATGCAAGGATTATGGCTAGCAACTCTCTGTCATGAATATTGTAGTTTTGCTCTGCTGGAGTGAAAGTGGAGGACCAGTATGTGCATGGGTGGAGGTCTCTGTTCCCATCTTTCTGCATTAGGACTCCTCTGGTGGCTGTGAGGGAGGTGTCCGTCATCAGAGTAAATGGTTTAGTTGAATCCAGGTGTCAGAGGATGGAGGCAGTGAGAAATTGTTTCTTGAGAGTCATAAAGGCATCATCCTCAATGGGGGTCCATTTTCATCACTTTCCCTTTGTGGTTAATGCAGTCAACGGCTGCACCATCCAGGAGAAGTTGGGGATAAACTTTCTATAGAAGTTGCAAAATCCAAGAAATGATTGGACTTGCTTTACAGTGGTGGGGGGTTGCTATTTCTTAATGGCTTGTAGTTTGGTTGGGTTTATCTCAACCCTTCCATGGGATAGTACCATTCCCAGGTACTTGACCTGGGGGGTTTCAAATGTGCACTTTTCTAGTTTTAGGTATAGTTTATATTCAGCCAGATGGGCTAACACCTTCTTTATTCACTCCTGATGGGTGTCTACATCAGCAGAGTGGATAAGTAGGTTGTCCATATAGATGATTAGCCATCCTTCTGCCAGGTAGTCAGCGAAGATGTCATCCATCAATGCTCGAAAGGTTGCTGGGGAGTTGCATAATCCAAAGAACATTACTGTTGGCTTAAACAGCCTGAATGGGGTAATAAACGCTGCCTTCCATTGGTCAGGGGGGTGGATTCATATGTTGTTGTACCCCCATCATACATCCATCTTGGTGAAGATAGAAGAATGCCAAACTTTATTGATTAGGTTGGTGGTGAGGGGTAAGGGGTAGGTATTCCATATTATCTTAGAGTTTAGGTACTGGTAGTCCTGGCAGGAATGTAACTTCCCATCCTTCTTTACCATGAAGAAGAAGGGGGATGCTTGTGGTGACTGTGACTTTTTTATCTTTCCTGTGGTGAGGTGTTTATCAATGAAGGCCTTGCAGGCCTTTTCTTCTTCTGGATTAAGAGAGTAATTCTTGCCTCTTTTTGGAATGAAGTCCTTTTCAAGCTCGATCTGGTGGTCATAGGACCTTGTTGGTGGTAGCATGGTGGTTTCTTCTTTAGATAATACCTTCCGGTACTCCCAGAATTCTGGAGGGAGAGTAACCTCCTCCTTCTCTTGTTCTGTGGCAATTTTGGTGGAGATTGTAGTTTTCCTGACTTTCTTGTCTAGGCTTTCTTGGATGATGACATCTTTCAAGAGGTCATCCAGATTCTCAGTGATATACTTCCACAGATATCATTAAGCAATTATGATGTCTTTTTCTTCAGCTAAGTCCAGGTCCAGTAGCTGGACCTTTCATGCTTCCAAGTCTATTTGTGGATTCTCCACCAGCCAGGCCATCCCTAGGATGATTGGAGTTTTCCCACTTTTTAATATCATCAGAGATCTTCTTTTCTTGATATCTCTGATTTGTAGCATCACTCTTTGGAGTTGTATGGGGAGAGGTGGGTAGCTTCCACTTTCATTTGTATCAAGTATTGATGAAGTTTCCTGTGGCCCCACTGTCAATTAGGTTCTCAGTATTGATAATTCCAGATGGTATTGAAACTTGAACTTTGATGAGTATTGCCCTTCATTCCTTAGATACAATTATGTCTGGTACTCTCGGGAATTTGGACATTGATAGTCATTTCCCTTTAAAAACCCTTCAATCTCTTGACTTTCTCTTGAAGAGTTAGCCATGCTGCCATTTCATTATCCTCCTCTTCTTCCTCAACATCTTTGTTGGTGTTGTCCTCATACACTTGTTGGAGGACTGAAACAACCTCTTGAGAGTTGTATCT